>MJUU01003768.1:34958-63136 GCA_002080025.1 Modiolus philippinarum | reverse complement strand
GGGGGCACATACATTAAACGCCACTGAAACTCACCTGTATTGATGCTAATGCAACTGCATGCAAATTATCAATGGGCTAAAATGAGTGGTTGATGTTAAACAGACGCTAGATAAAAAACTTAAACATTTGTTAATTGTTGAAAAATTCAATGAATGGACCATGACTGCGAGGTTTAGACATAAAACGCCACTAAAACTGATCCACACTGATGCTTATGCAACTGCGTGCAAAATATCAATGGGCTACCATGATAAGTTGATGTTAAACAGATGAAAGAAAAAATTAAACATTTGATTAACAGTTCAAAAATTCAAAGTCAGTGGAGCGTGACTGCTTGGCATAGACATCAAACGCCACTGCAATTAATCTGTAGTGATGCTAATTCAGCTGCATACAAAATATCATTGGTTTCTATGAGTGGTTCATGTTGTACAGATGCAAGAAAACACTTAAACAATTGTGACCTACTCTCCGCCGGAATCACCATATTTAAGCTCGACAAAAAACTTAGATCACGACAATGCATATCAATGTAAAGGAATCGATAACAGGAAACACCTACAATGGCTGAAAACTATAATTACATGCCACAATCTGCCAGGGAACTACACAGGAAAAACATGTATAAGACTAAAGACAAACGTAGACAACGAGAGGAACTCGGGAAAGCCGGACTTGGTACCGGCACTAGCAAAAGCCAGCGGTATGGTTAAACCAGCTTATGGGTACCCAAACCTCCCCTTCATCTGTCCCGTTTCCCTATTATAAAATACGTACGAGTAAAAAGGTAGACTTCTCACTCCATTACCACAATTTTGAAAGGAGAAAAAAAAGACAATACGTAATTTTGAAATATGGGTCAAGGTGTGCTCGCCTCTAAAGTGCCGACTAGCCCTAGGAGCCTAGTCTGCGGGTAGAACACTGTTGCATTACGGAAGAAAAACCATACTCAAAACTTCCCAACGGGTTTGGTAAAGAATCATCATAAAATTCAGTAGGCATCGACAGTATCAGTGAGAGGCCAGTATGTGTGCAAAATGTTCAGGTCACTAGGTCTCAAAGCTAATTTAACGGATGCAAACAAAATATCTTGGCCATATCCCCTATTACGTAAAGAATGTAAGTTACATCCCAGCTTTTCTGGACTTTAAATCAATTTCTGGCATTTTAACAACATTTCCGTAAAAACGAGGATTAGAAATGCCCTTATTAATAAGCTGTTTACGAGTAACGCCATCTTTAGATGTCAAATGTTCATATCTATTATAAAACTTCTTAAATGTATTCAACAACTTATGCAATCTGTAACCCTGTTGAAAAAGTTTGGCTGTGATAGTACGGTTACATTTATTAAAATCGTCAAGAGAAGAACATACTCCTGCGATTCGTTCCATTTGAGAAATATACACCCGGTAGGATGAAGCTAGAGGAATGTCGCAGTCAAGAAAGGGGAAATTGGTAATAGTGAAATAAAAACCCCTACAGAAACTCCGTCTTGAACTTACTATGAGGTATGAGCAAAGCTCATTGTTGAAGGCCTCATGGTGACTTCAAGATGAAGAACAACAATTAAAGCGTTGTTCCTTTGCTTGATTTTACCATGTATTTGTAGAAACTTTGTCTCATATGCATTTACTCTATATCTTTTTATTCACCATTTTCTGAATGATAAGCATGATCTGTTCCATGCTTGGCACCCATCACATTGCAAGTGGTAAATCCGATTTTGTCACAGTCGGTGTTTGTGAATGCGTCATTAAACTCTGGATCTACCCAAAGATATCTTTTCTCATATTTTGATCATCATTAACTCGATCTTGTAAAATAAAAACTAAAAACCGATCATTAAAAATTTCTTGAATAGATATCAGTCCCTTGTGGAAAAATTTGAAGATTCGGTCGGAACTCCGATTCAAAATTTCTTTTTTACGTTGTACTGCGATGATCATTTCTTTTTAACTTCTACGACCTTTGAATGGAAATTGCTGTTGAGTCGCTACCTGACACAACCACAATGGAAGAGGAGGTTTGGGATGCCATAAAACCGGTTTAACCCACTATTTCTTTTGAAATGCCGTCCCAAGTCAGGATCCTTGCGGTCGCAATTTGTCCCATCGTTTCCGCATGATTTTTTTTTTTATCTCGTGGACTTCGGCTCTTGACAACTCTGTTCGATAATTTTGTTCTTACCCCCATTTATAATTAAATCGAAGTTTTCTTTTCATTTGTCAATCTCACAGTAGTTGCTTAAAACACTATTTGAAGGTAAAAAAGAGGCCAGTTTTGATATTTTCTCAAGCAAAATGCTTACAACATTTAAGCTGATATCATCTTTGAATAATTTTGGTATTCTCGATATTTTATGAACCGCCTAGTCATTAATATATCTTTAATTACATCAAAAAAGAAATATTTTATTTGGTCTATGATATCATACAGGTATTGTTCATATGATTCTTCCATCAACAATTAAATGAAAATTCTTCCAAAGAAATGAAATTCACAACAGTTAAAGACATTATATTTTGTAATATACAATGAAAGGATATGGAGTAAATGCACATCAGACAAAGTCTCTACAAATACATTGTAATATAAAGCAACGGAACAGCGCTTTTATTCTTGTTCTTCATCTTGAAGTCATTTTGCAAAATAATTTTTAACTCAATTTTCGGTATCTGTATGTTAAGATAAATTATTTCTCAATGATAAATGGATAAAAATAGCAAAGCAAAAAGGCCAACAATCTATAACCAGAAGTCTAAAAACACGGCGATTTAGATCTAACACATATGCAGAATCTATGACACAGACAAAACAAGAATAAGAACGCCACAAAACTAAATCAATATCAGTGTGAACATCCACAAAAACTGGAGATAGGTGAATTAACAAAAAACATCCACAAAAAACTGGAGATAGGCGAATTAACGAACCCGTGTTCAAGTGTGTGGGCTAACCCTCTGATTTTTTTAACTTCATTTTCATCTCCAGATTCTTATAATTTTTTCAACAAGATAAACTGCCAGTAACTAACAAAATTACTAAAATCTCTTTTTCTTTCACCAAGTTTCAGCTATTCAATAATGTTAATCAATTGTGTACAGTCAAACGTTGTCCAAAACTTAAATTATTCTTTATTCTGTATTATTTGGTTCATATAATTTCTTATTTGTTACCACTGGGTCGATGCCACTGCTGGTGGACTGTTAGTCCCCGAGGGTATTCACCAGCCCAGTAGTTAGTACTTCGGTGCTGACCCGAAAGCCGATTGTATTTGGAACCTTACAATATCTAACTTTTTGTAAATTTAGTTTAAAACTAAGGAGTATCTCCCTCAAACAAAGCTCTGTCCTTAACTGATTTTGGCTTCACATTGAGATCATATTGGTTATTTGTTCTCTATCAGTTTTAAACATCCTTGAGTTAATGGTCTTCCAAAGGTTTAGATTTTATCTGCACTGAAGAGACATAAGTTGTCTAAATGCGCATATGCAGAAATCAAATTCACAGTAACTTCGGTATTTAGTTATTCTATCAGTTAAGTATGACCTGTACTTTTGCCACTAAAGAGTTAACTATATTCCAAAACTTTCTGAAACTTTTGGTTCTTCTTTTTTCCTTATAGAATTTGATGTCAACAGAAACTTCTAGAACTTAAATGTTAAAGTGCGACTAGTTTAAACGTAGATATGGACATAGGATATGACTATAGTATTTTTCCTTACGATTCATCCTGCTTTTGTATCAATATTTAAGGTGTCTACAGGGTGTTATTTTCCTAATATAGAATTTTGTGAAATTTTCTGTGTAGAAACATAATTTCACTATTGTTCAAAATATAAAATAATTTTTTGGGTCACCGTGCATTTAAGCACAAAAATGAAATTCAAAATTTCAGGATTTTACAAAGAAATGTTAGGGAGAATGATTATATGAGAGGATAGCTTGAAAAATCTATTATAGATTTTGTTCATACTTTACATGTGTTTTGAAATTATTATAAAATTTCAGTTGATGTTCTCTTCACTTAATGATAACCATCATCTTATACACCCGAATGAACTCAAAATTAAAGAGACCACTGATACACCATCATCAGCATCGAGTCTGGATTTATACCTTTATATTTATAGCTCTTGGCATATAAAAGCAAAACTTTACTACAAGCGTGATGATTTTGACTTTCAATAGTGGAAGTCCCCGTTTTTTGAGGAGTAATATTCCTTTATCCCGGCTATATTTCACAACCTTCTCTCAAAAAAGTTTGATAAAAAAAATCATGGGAAACAAAAGTAAACAGGATAACAAATTCATCTCGTAAGAAGTTGTCACGAGATTGCAACTGTCGAACGCAGGTATAGGATACTTTTTGTTGAATGTAAATATGTATACCTTTTGAGAATTTGGGTAATAACAACAATTTCAACCACATTTTACATTGTTTCTTGATGGCATTTGTGGACAGTATCATCAGTATCATAATACGAAAGACAAACTTTCTATGTCGATTGGCAATACTTAAGAGGTACTTGATTAATAGTTAATTTATTGATTACTTGAAGTAAAATATAAAATCAAATTTAATTAAAAAAAGATTAAAATGTTGCTAGCTGACCTTATATTTTAAACATGTCAAGAAACGTACTTAATATTTAATAACATGTTGTTAAATATACGACCCTTTGAAATGTGCTTGTGTTAAATGTGTTGTCTGATTCTCTAAAATTATTATAAATAATTAAAAGTTCATTAGTACTAGATCTGTTTCCAATTTGCAATAAGTATACAAACCTATATATACATTTTTTTACTGTGCCCTATTCATGGTTTCCAATACCTGCGTTTGACAGCTGCCATCTGGTGACACAATCTCATGTTTCAGAAAGCGATCAATAGGACAAATAGGATATATTTTAAAAAAAAAATTAAAATTAAAAAAAAATCCATCTCATACGATCATTAAAATTTTTTTTATAGATATTAGTTCCTTGTGGAAAATTTGATGTATCGGTCCGAGCTCTGATTCAAGATTCTTTTTTACTTAGTACAGGGATGATCATTTCTTCTAGCTGTCTAAGACCTTTCAATAGCTATTGCTGTTGAGTTGCTACAGGACACTACCCCAATGGAAGAGGGTTTGGCATGCCATAAAACCGGTTTAACCCACCATCTTGTAACAAGTCAGGACCATTGCGGTTGATATTTTTTTCGGTGCTTTCCACCTGATTTGTCTTTTTGATCTCATGGACTTCGGCTCTTGACAACTCCATTCGGTAATTTTGTTTTTACCCTTATTTGTTAAATTACAAAATACCGAAGTTACTGTGAATTTAGTTGCTGTATATGCGCATTTCGACAACTTAAGTCTCTTCTAGTGTTATTATGTTCACATAAATAAACGAAATGGTTAAAATTTACCATCAAAGAATTCAAAAGAGTACGTTCTGGCTCCACACGAGTAATGGATTGCCGTCCCACACAAATAGCAGCGACAATTTTGTTATCCTTTTTCTCGATTTTGTTTTAATATTACTATTTATTATATAGATTGCGGTGAAAAATTGAGATTTCTCAGTGAAACAAAGTGACAATTAACTGTGAAATTATTTTCCATAATTTCACTCTAGTAAGTGACGTCACAATAGACGTTGTCAACGTTGTTGTTAAGCAAACGTCGCAACGAATTAACATAGAAAACGTAGTTCATGCAATGAATCTTAAATTAAACCGCTATATTTTATGTGAGAAGGTCTATATAATAAAAACAATAACTAATCCGGAATTCTGATTATCGAAAATATTCAACTCATGATCGAAAAACGCTGTAATCACTCATGCGCTGCGCGCATTCGTCAATTACTGCGTTATTCGATCATTCGTTGAATATTTTGCGATAATCAGAATCTCGGATTAGTTATAGTATAAATATTATTGCCATTGTTTTTCCAATGATTTTTCTTCAGATATGTTTTGCTGTTAGCAGAGGAAATGAAGAGATCGCTATTGAAAAAGACTCATAGAAAGGGCACTCGGAATTCATAGAATATTTTTTAGAATTCTAATCTGAATGACTTGTATCAGCATTCTGATATGGATAAATTTTTAATGTTTTCTTTAATCTTACTCATAATGCAAAATTCAATTATTAGCTATACGAGTATTATTTGTTCAGCCAATACTGATTTCTTTTTCAACTCAACTTGACATTTCCGTACGAAGTTTTCAAAGTCAAAACAAAGCGCCAGTCGTCAATTTTCATAAAATAGTCCAGTTGTTTGATTTGAGACGTTTTAGAATTGATGCATATGAATAAGATTTGCAATGGGCCACCTTGAACTTACTATAAGGTAAAAAGCAAAGCTCATTTTTGAAGGCCTCATGGCCATCGTGACTTCAAGGTGAAGAACAATAAAAATGTTCCATTGCTTGGTTTTATCACGTATCTGTAGAGACTTTAGAATTTACTCTATATGCTGGTGTGAAATTTTATGTTTTAAGTTCTGCAACCACAACTTGTTTTTGTTATGACTTTGTTGGTAACACTAGCAGATATGTTTTGATCTTGTTTGGCCATTTTGAACTTATCATGATCTTGACAGGCTTAACACAATTTTGTTAAGACAGTGTTAGATTTTAAGCTGGTTTTCAAGATAATTGATTTCAAGGACGATCAAGACGTGTTAAGATAATTCAAGATTTAACAAGATTGACTTGTTATTTGCGTTCAGGAACAATCAAGACGAATTAAGTTTGTTAAGATCAAACAACATCCTGATTTGATCTTGTTTGATCTGGACAAACTAAACATATCTTGATCGTCCTTGAACACAATTATCTTGTTTGATCTTGATAAACTGAACAGTTCTTGATCGTCCTTGAAAGAAATTATCTTGAAATGCGAATGAATATCTTACACATTCTTAACAAAATTATGTTAAGCTTGTTAAGATCGTGAAAAGATCAAAATGGCCAAACAAGATCAAATTATATCTGTTAGTGTAAAGTAAGGCAACGAATTTTGAGAAATCGGCGTTTTCAGCCATTTTTACAAAATATTTAATGAAATGTTACAGGTCTTGCGTTTCAAATTTTTAAAGGGCTGAGGAACCTCAGATTATCTTCGAGGCCAAAACGATAGGACTTTAATAATTCATTAATTACTGTTGTGTCAAAATATATCCCCGTAGTTGATCTACAATGACGTGTTAATTAAATATAGCTGTTTTGTCGTTAATTTACCTAAATTTAATCCAACAATTAAAATATGCAAATGAACAACCTGACTTCTGGCTATGATGTAAATACAATTTTTGAAAATTACCAAAGACAAAGCAAATAAACAAAAGTAAACAATAACGCTCAACAATTAAGGCACAAGCAGTGTGAATCACCACAAAATGGAGGTACAATGTATAATTGGGTGTTTCTTAAAAGTAAGCATACTATGTTCCTTTATAGTATGGTTAAATTTGGCAAGGGCAACGAGCATTACTGCAGATATATTTATTCAAATGATAACAAGAAGCTAATCCACATAAAAATTATTACGAAAAACCGATTCAGAATGGTAGCTGGTTTTATATTTAGCACTTGTAATTATTTGATTGTTAAGTAATGCATTTGTGTACCTTGAACGAAACACAAAAACTATAAATGGGGGTAATAACAAAATTACCGAACAGAGATGTCAAGTGCTGAAGTCCATTTGACAAAAGTCAAATCTGGTGTAAACCACCAGAAATTGTCGACCACAATGGCCTTGACTTGGTTAAACTGGTGTAATGGCATGCAAATTCTCCCCCTTCCATTGCGGTGGTGTCTGGTAGCAACTAAACAGCAATTGCTATTGAGGGTCGTATACAGTTAAAACAAAATGATCACCTCAGTAATAAGTAAAAAAAGAATTTTGAATCAGAGTTAGGACCGAAACTTCAGTTTTTTTTTAACAAGTGACTGATATCGATTACAAAGTTTATAATGATCGTATGACACGGAATATTTTGAGGTTTTTTTTTAATAAGAGGGTCACAGAGATAACTATGAGAAAGTCTGTAAAATTTGTGCTAGCTCTAGCGTAGATAATCAACTATGAAACATAAACCCCGTAAGCAGAAGAAGCAAGAATATTACTGTCCATGTTTGGGAAATTGATGATTTTGAAATTAAATCGACCCTTATGTCGTAAAGTTTAGCACTCAATTGACCATTTTCGTTAAATTTGAGATGTAAGTCGAAAAAAGATGTAGATCTTGTGGCTACTGTTGTTTCCTTAATCTCTTGTTCTTGTGGATATATCAATGGGATCCATTACGCAAAAGATGCATTATTGATGGAAAGAGCATCGTCTTCATATCTATACGTGAGATTGAAGGATCAAGCTTCTTATATTTTATTATCTTTTACGAGTCCTTGGAGAAATTCAGTCTCGTAAGAATATAGAAACAAGTCTGCGAGTAGAGGTGCACAAGAATTGCCCATTGGTTTACTAACTTGCTGTTGATAATAAATAGCACCTCCAAATATGACAAATTATTATCAATTAGAAAGTCAAGCATATTGCAAATCTGTATTTAATTGTATCATATTTCTCTTTTTTAAATTGGTTTTCGAAAAAAATGTGGATATACATTCTAATACAACAATTTTTTTTGAATCGGCAAAATCTTTTTGAATGATACCTTTGATTCGTGACTTCAGTTTATCATGCGGAAGTGTGTTTACAGTGTGGAAAAATCAAATGTTTTCAGATAATGTTTTTGATTAAATGAACGTAATCAAAAAAGCAACTTACTTATATTTTTAGCCAGATTTCACGTTTTCACGGGTTTGACTTAACTATAGATTGAATCATTGATAGTTTGTCGGGTGCTGCCAGTAGAGCAGGACATGGTTACCATTTCAAAACACATGCTTTTATGGGAGTTTTTATGGGGGTTTATGGGAGCTAACTCTATAAGTGCTTTAGATCTGAACGTTTTTTTTTTGTTTTTATTTTCTCTCTATCTCCTTCTTCCTCTTCTTCCCTTTCTTCTTCTTTTTCTTCTGTCCCTTGTCACTGCCTTATGTCTTTGTTTTGTCTCTGGAATTTGACTTTTGTCATATCTACATCCCTTGTTTATATCAAGTAACAGAATATAGACATATAGACAGGCTTCATGGTTGGTGTTTTATACGTAAACATTATCCGAATAAGTTATAAATACGTCTTGATTTTGAATGGAATATTAGATAATCCATTTGTTTTCCATGTCGTCATTTATTTTGACGAGATTTCCATCATTTCGTTTGCATTCAGCCTAAAATATGAAAACATTATAATTATGTGTGATTTGAATAACAAAATACCGAAGTTACTGTTAATTTATTTTCTGCATATGCGCATTTCGACAACTTATGTCTCATGAGTGCAGATCAAACCAAAATATTTGTAAGTCCATTAACAAAAAAACGTGTAAAAGCTGATACAGAAAAATAACCAAAAGGATCGAAAAAGAAAAGCCAAAATTCAGTTAAGGATAGAACTATGCATGAGGGAGATTCCTCCTTAGTTTTAAACAAAGATTCGTAAAATTTCGATATATCAAGTTCAATAAAGTCGGTTTTCGGATCAACACCGAAGTACTGACTACTGGGTTGGTGAATACCCTCGGGAACTAACAGACTTATCAGCAGAGGCAGAGGCCCAGTGGTAATAGATAACAAAATACCGAAGTTACTGTTAATTTATTTTCTGCATATGCCCATTCCGACAACTTATGTCTCATCATTGCAGATTAAACCAAAACATTTGGAAGTCCATTAACCAAAAAAACGGATAAAAGCTGATAGAGAACAAATAACCAAAAAGATCTCAACAGAAAAGCAAAATTCAGCTAAGGACAGAGCTATGCATGGGGGAATTCTCCTTAGTTTTAACCAAATTTTGTAGAATTTAGATATTTCAAATTTCAATAAAGTCGCTTTTCGGGTTAACACCGAAGTACTGACTACTGGGTTGGTGAATACCCTCGGGACTAATAGTCCACCAGCAGAGGCATCGGTCCAGTGGTAATAAATAACAAAATACCAAAGTTGCTGTTAATTAATTTAAATTTCAAAATTTAATCCTTTCTTTATGACTGACTTGTGTACATTACACTAGATCTATCATTAAATCGGGCCCGTCTTGTTCCTGGTTACCAAATTATTTCCCACATGACAGGTATGCATACATAGCAAAAGACACTTACTGTTAACCGGAAAATTTTCTCATCAGTTTTATTTAAGCAATTTTTGCGGTAATGTGTGAAGCGCGAAAATAAAATTGTCGCGATTTTTTTATGTGATTTGGTGAATTAATAGTTCAACCGACAACCACGAATTCAAGACTATTTAGAAAACGGCGAAAAAAGACGGTGCAATCATTTTACGGTTTACAGTACTTATGGATAATCCTGATCTCACTACTTACGGAGTTTGTCATTTGTTTTTGAAATATCTGTTCAGTTTTCAACAAGTTGGAGTATACAAAATCTTGACGAATTTTACCTTACTCACTCATGCCTTAAATGTAGATTCGATTGACTTATTACTAATCGGTAGTTTTCCAGTTTTCCTGACTATCGAAGTCGCAACCACTGATCAAATATCCTTCTATTAGTTGTAGTATCTGATATTTGGAAACTTACCCTCAAAAAGAACGGATGCAACAAAAATGAGTCAAAGACCTTATTTCTATATAAAGACTTTACTATTCTTGGTTGATGGTCTTCCAAATGTTATGGTTTAATCTGCACTGATGAGACATAAGTTGTCGAAATGCGCATATGCAGGAAAAAGATTAACAGTAGCTTCGGTATTTGTTATTTGGTACATCGACTGAGAAACTGTTCCACAATTTTTAATACTAAGTATCTGAAATCTAGACACTTACAAAAGCTTAAATCTGAGTGTAATCATATATTCAATGTAGAGTTAGGTAAATTATTTATATAATTAGAGCTTTGTGAATTTACAAAACAAAATTTTATTTCTCTGTACTGAGTTCTGAGCTATGTAACAAATTTTAAACTGTGTTGCTCGTGCATGAAATATAGCCCAGGGTGACTTTTTTAGCGGTAGCTAAATTAATACAAATAGTATAAATCTTTCATTGTCATTATATATATATATACCATTCAAAATAAATACCCAGGCCCCATTCCAGTCTTTCTTTTCTGTTGAAAAGTAGTAACAATGACCAGTGAAAATGGATCCAATCCTTGTTGCAAGGAACTGAAAAAATAAGAAATCGAAATCAAATCGTTTAATCAAAAAGAAATTTATCAATTACACACCTAAAGACTCTGCCATTCATCGAAGAAAAAAATCAGTACAAGACGGATAACAACAATAATTTTTTTCATTGGGTTATCTGACCATGTATTTGTAGACTTATTGCCCTGTTTTCATTTGCTCCATAACTCTTTATTTGTTTATTTAATTATCTTTAGACAACTGCATCAACAAGTAAGGTTTTCATTTTGAGAAAAAAAATATCTTTTCAATTTTGTTTTCTGTCATGAAGTCAAGAGCAAGAAATATTCTAAAATGAGGTTTCCCAAAAAGAATGTTTTCATCTGCTCAAAGAAAACAGATTTTGTCTAGTAAAATGCTTTCTGTCCCGAATAAAAGGCATATACTGCCTCAAAAAACGTGCATTTACTTACTGCTTTGTACTTTGTATAAACATATCAGTCAACTTGTAAACTTGATAATATACATCAGATTTTGGAAATCTAACACAGAATTCAAAACTAACAAAACCGTACAGGGTTATACAGGTTTGGGTACCCATAAACCGGTTTAACCCTACCGCTGGCTTTTTGCTAGTGCCGGTACGAAGCCCGGCTGTCCCGAGTTCCTATCGTTGTTTACGTTTGTCTTTTGTTTTTTTCTTGTGGGTTTTTTCTTGTGCAGTTCCTATTTATTTTGTGGCATGTGGCTATGTTTTTCGGCCATTGTAGATGTTTCCTGTTATCTTTTCATTCTATTTTAGATGTAGAGGTAATAATCAAGAGATGCTTCACCGACTGTTGGGCTTTCCTATGCATCGGACAAACAAAAGATGTTAAATTCACATTCTTCATAAGCATACAAAAAACAGCAAATAATGGGAGAGAAAAATAATTTCTCACGACGGATTAAGAAATCATTATCCTTCCGGAGCACCTGATTTCACTCTCTGTTTTATGAGATTTCACACTTTAAGTATTATTCCCGGATTCCTGTTTTCACGTGAAGAATTGAAACATCTCATACCTTCCCTCCAGTACATCTGCCAACCAGTCTCTTCTGTGTGTGTATAGTCACCATGATAATAAAGGGCACATTGTTGGTGAGTTTCGTCATAATTTCCTCCCATGCAATCTTCGTGTTCATCACATAGAACAACACATTTAATTTTGCTCTTGGCGTTGTATACTTCCATTACATCAGCTGATATTCGGATATCCTTGAACCCATTGAAAGTTTGGACCCTTTTACTTGCAAAACAAAAGTTAAATAAAACCATAAGAGAAAATATGACCTGACACACGGGTTTCATAATTCGATTCAAGCAAAATGCCCCAGGTATATCCTTCTTATACTGTCACATGTCATATAATGACAACTGGATGTCAAGAAAAAATTAAGAAATCAAGACTTAATAGCGCATAGCTATTTATATATAAACTGCATTGAAAAATCCTAACTTAATGTTTAAACCAACCAAATTCATTGTGCTTTTTCGTCAAGAAGTACGACTTTTTATAATTTTAGGAGAAAATAAGACGTAAATTTTGGAAAAAATAAAGTGTTAAAATTTTACAGAGGTTCCTCAATTTGTATAACTATTGTCTCTGAAAAAGAATAAATTACATGCTACATGTTCTAATTTAGTTTCAAGTCAGCAGTTGGTTATTTGGAAAAATGTTCGCGGAATGTGACATGCTTTATTTATTTGAGCCTTATAGTTTTTTAATTTTCGATTATTCGTACAACCCTATATTTTAACAAATTTTTTGTAATTCCTTTTTGAAAGACTACCTCCAACTCAATTAATGACCGCTCACTGCTTTAAATTTCTTCTGCAATCACTATGTTTCACGATTATCAGTAAATCACTATCTGTACATATTGTCTGAGTCGGAATGTTATCGTTTACTACAGTAAGTGCTCTTGTTTATTTTAAGCTTAAAGACGATTAAATACTTCTCTTAAGGGGGTTCGCTACTCCATTTGAAAATAAATAGGATTTAAAATATACATGATTTTTTTGTTAGAAAATAAAAAAGAAGCAATTTAAGGGGAAAAAATTGATAGGTTGATGATCTCGTGTTTGAGATTTAAGTTACTGAAAATCTGACTGGAAACTGATCTCTGATTTATCATACTTTTAGGATTAACATTAAAAAGATTTGACCATGAATGAATGTGACAGAATAAACAGAATTCAATGACATTTTTACAGAATGCCACAAAGATGTATAAAATGAAATTATAAAAAAAAATAAGGAGGTCAATGAGCAAAAAGTTATAATGGTTTTAAATGGATAAAACCCGAGGATTCCGAAAATCTGACAAAAATCCTAAAACATGAGAAGCGAACCTCCTTAAGGTAGTAGACCTAGATTAAAGGAAAAACTCTTTAAATCAGTAAGATGTTTGAAATAGTCAGATGCATCGATGCTCATAAAGCATTGATGAGAAAAAGAATTAAAATTATCTGTGTTCCTAAGAAGCTTACAATATATTTTTTAGAAATGCTTAAAAAAAACTACAGTTGATTTTTAAGTCATGAAGCTTAACCTAGGTCTACCTCCTTAAATTGTACAATTGTTCGCACATGTGTTCACATGTTAAATCCAAAAGCATTAAATATGAATATTTAAATAGAAAAGTAATGGACGATAAGGGCTATTTTGACCCCATCTGCAAAATTTAATTAATTCTTATCTTGATACATGTGCCCCTGGTATTTAGAGTTTCAAACATTTTATTTTTTGTTGTTTGTGTTAGCCCTTTGTTACCTAGCAACAAGCTATAAATGCTATAAGACACCATGTACCGTATTTGGCTGATAGACTCATAATTCATTTGCGAAAATATCTACAATTGCCTAATAAGCTGTCACCACACGAGTTTTAAATTTGTCGTTTTGAATGAATTTCGAATTCATATTATTTTGAATCTTTTATTTTAGGCTTTGATGACAAAATGTACCAAATCTAACTTGTAATGGATAAAAACAATAGCAAGAAGGGTTGTGAAATGTGCCTCTGCTGGGATTTCGGATTACACTTTAGTTTTTCATCTGTTTTTAAGGTGACTCACTTATCGCATTTTTTTTTAATTTGTGTCATATTTCGGAACTCCAGTTCAATGGCTTAAAGAATTTTGCACTTTTTATTTCATGAATGTCTTCTAAAGGTCAAATTAAGACACCTTACAAGTTTTCATAAAAACCTTGATATAACTTTCTACCTTTTAGACACAAAATAATCCTGATGTTCAACTAAGAAAAAAAAACAGAAAAATCCATTTCCGCCAAATTTTCAATGTCATTTATCTCCGTTAAAAGCACACGAACCTATATATTTCTTTTGACTAATTCATTAAGTCTACAATGGTGTATCAATAAAATAGGTTTCACCCATGGACCAAAAGGAAAAAAAAGACATGGATGTAGCGTTGCTCAACAATTACATGTAGTAATGAATTCCGCTCAAACCGGTGCTAGGGGCCGTCTTGAACATGCTATGAGGTATGAGTATTGCTCATTGTTGAAGACCTCATAGTGACATCAAGATAAAGAACAACAATAAAAGCGTTGTTCCATTGCTTGGTTTTACCATGTATTTGCATTTACTCCATCCCTTCATTGTTAATTTTAGACGGGAGATTGTCTCTCCTGCAGTATGGAGGCAGTTAAAAGATTCCCCGTGATAGAGATGTATGCTCTATATATATTTCAGTTATGGTGTACTTGTTCTCATATGATGCACTATCATTCTTTCGTATTTTGGCTTTTTATTTTTTGTAATTTAATTTTTTTTCTGACCACCTGTTTATTGTGCCCACGTCTCACCATTTTATTATGCTACGTTTTCTTACAATTGGCTCTATTGAGTGCCCTGTTGTTGTTTTTATGTTGTGATCGTCTTCTACTAGTCTTTTGTCGGGCAAAGAATGACAGCGATTGTAAGAACACTTTGCCAGTTAAGTTTATGTTTGTTGACGATCCCGCATCCATGGATCAAAAGGACAAAAGACATGGATGTAGCGTTGCTCAGCAATTAGCAATCAATTCCGCTCAAAACGGTGCTAGGGGCCGTCTTGAACTTGCTTTGAGGTATGAGTATTGCTCATTGTTGAAGGCCTCATGGTGACTTCAAGCTTGAGAACAACAATAAAAGCGTTGTTCCATTGCTGTGTTTTATCATTTATTTGTGGAGATTTTGTCTCATTTGCATTTACTCCATATCCCTTCAAGAAAACACAGATACACCATCTTCAACATCATACCTGGACCTATACCTATATATTTACAAATCTTGACGTCTGAAAGCAAAACTGATGATTTCCGCTTTGCAATAGTGAACTTCCCGCTTTTGAGCAGTAATTTTATCTCATCACTGGCATATGACGTTTTCATTTGTAGTTTGTACAGCGATTTTGTCAACAGAGCGAAATAACTGTCTCAAAACTTTAAACACAATCACTGTTGCAATTGTCACTACAGAAGTTTCACGATCGTCACCATGATTTAACGGACCGTTACAATGTTTCCATTTCACAGAAAAGATATTTTTGAGTTGATCGAGAATTTACTGGCAAACGGAATAACAAATACCGACTGTGACAAATAGGACTTTTCACTTGCAGTGTAACAAATGCTACGCGTGGATCAGATCATGTAGGTGTTTCCTGTTATCCATTTTTTTTACATTTACCCTTACGGATCTGATGATACCTAAAGTTTTTGTAAGGGCTACTCTGCATGGTGTTCATGTTCATTTTATGTTTATTTGTTATGTCTTTCTCATGATTTGTCAATTCGTGTTGGATATGAATTGCCATGATTTTTGATATATATTTTTGGAATTTCCCCTTTCCTCATGTTTGCTTCGGTATTCGCTTGCTGATGTATTTAAAATTATAAATAGCCTGATGTCGCTTTAACTGCAGTATTTTACGCAATAATAAATGAAGAACTTCTCGTTAAATGAAATGCCCATTCTTATAGCAAAATTATCTAGCAAGATTAGACAACTTAAAAATATAGTCATTGTTTACGCGTTCCTTTTCTTTTTCTCTTCACAATTTATAAATTTTCCTGAATAATGCTTTATTGTACATGATCTATTAAACCCGGTTAAATTTTCCCACACAAATCCCGATTTCCCTTGGCTTTAACATGCCTTTTCCGTATCTTTCCGTATTTTTATTCCAAATTCCTTGCTTTCAAATAAAACTGTCCCAATTTTCTGAAGTTTAGAATGACCAATCTCGGTGTCTAGAAATTGGTCCTCCGTTCGGCTCTATATAGCTTTTGGCATCACTTTTGTCCGTTATTCGTCTTCAATTTTTCATTCAAAAATTGTCTCTTAAACCAATTGGAACCGAACGGGTCAAAATAGTCTTTGGGTGACCCCCTTCAAAATTCGAAAATGGTGCCCGACATGTCCGAATTTAATTCGAAAAGGCCGCCAGCAGGAAACATAGTAAAACATTGACCCCTCAAGCCTGAGACACTGCTGAACCAATTTGGAATTAAAACCTCCCCTATCTTCTTTGAAACTACAACGGAAATTGGAATCACACTAGTCACAAAAGTCTGTGAGTTGTCCCCTTCAAAAAATGTCCGACATTTCCACATCTAGTTCACGATTGCTCCAGCGGTGGACATATCATTCGAACCGATGGAAACACTTTCAAACAAAAATCTTTTTCCAAACCATTGGGTAGATTGTAATCAGATTTGGTAATAGTCGTCTTTGGGTAATCCCTTCAAACATGGTCAGCACAGTCAAAATAAAGCTTCAAATCTGAAGTTTGGAAAAGAAAAAACTATTATTGTATGTACGTAACGACATAGAATTGACATATTTGCTGTCAAAATCTCATGGTAGGGGGTCAAAATAACATGGTTGATCAAATGTCACAATTTTCAGGTGGGGTGCAATATTCTATGACAGGGGGTCAGAATACCTTTGCAGGATAGAGAATTCATATCTAAACATACCATGATTTTATGCAGTGATTATGTTTTGAATCCATTCTTTTCTCTAAATATTTAATTGTTTGTATGATGTTTCATGGCACATTCTTAAGAACCTATTTTGTTCGGGTTTGTGGCCCCGCCTGTGTCAGAAAAAAAGGACCAAGAAGGGGTTAAATTGGGTATTTTCGTGTCTTTGCACAGCATAACTTATATAATTAGGTTCTAGTGAACAGATCATTTTCATATTTTAGTATTATGTTTCGTGGCACATTCTTAAGAATCGTTTTTAGGGTTAATGGCCCAACCTGTTCCAGAAAAACGGATTAATAAAGGGTTAAATTGGGCATTTTCGTGTCTTTGAAAAGCATAACTTAGGTTCCAGCAAACGGATCATTTTCAAATTTTAGTATGATGTTTCTTGGCACATTCTTAAGAACCATTTTTCAGGGTTTGTGACCCAACCCGTTTCAGAAAAAGGGGCTAAAAAGAGACTAAATTGGATGTTTCGCATATTTGACTGTAGAATCTGTATCGTTTATCGGATTTTGATGGGGTTTCTTAGAAAATTTACATTCAGCGGTATGCCAACTGATTCACGTGGCATTCACAACAGGATTACAGATTTCATAAGTTGTGGAATATTTGATATCTAAATATATCGTTACTCGCAAACAGCTTATTACTAAGGACATTCCTGATCCTCGTTTTTACGGAAATGTTTTTACAAATGCCAGAAATTGATTAAAAGTCCAGAAAAGGTGGGACGCAACTTACACTCTTTAATTAAGATGGGATATCGACATGATATTCAGCATTCATCCGTCAAATTAGTATTTAGACCTAGTGAACTCACAATTTTGCACACATACTGGCCTCTCATTAATACTTCCGATGTCTACTCTAATTTAGGATGATTCTTGATCAAACCCTTCGGGTAGTTTTGAATTTGATTTTTCTTCCATTGTGCTACAGTGTTCTACCAGCAGACTAGGCTCCTTGAGCTAGCCGGCAGTTTAGCGGCGAGCACCCCTTGACCCATCTTTCAGACTTACGTATTGTCATTTTCTTTCCTTTCAAGATTGTGGTCACGGAGTTAGTAGTCTACCTGTATTGGGTTTCATTCGAATGTTTTATATTATAGGGAAACGGGACCGATGAAGGGGAGGTTTGGGTATCCATAATATTTTACGAAAGGATTTGGAGTAAATTAACATGAGACCATAACACATATGTTAACTCCAACTGCAATAACCCATAAACAGGTTTAACCCTACCGCTGGCTTTTGCTAATGCCGGTACCACGTCCGGCTGTCCCGAGTTCCCATAGTTGTCTACGTTTGTCTTTTGTCTTCTTCGTGTTTTTCCTGTGTAGTTCCCTGGCGGATTGTGGCGTGTTATTATAACTTCCAGCCATTTTAGGTGTTTCCTGTTATACTTTTTATTACATGTACTGTTCAAGAGATAAATGGGCCTCAAAAGAGGCGAATTAAAAAAAATGTTATTTTTTAAATTTTTTTCCAGATTTTTTTGCAATTGATACCTTATGAAAAATTAACATTGCGTTGCACCATAAGATTTTTGATAACTTGCTTCTCTCCGAGCTATGAGGGGCCAAATTGAAGAATAAGATAAACTAGAGGGTAAGAATTGCCTATATCGCTCAATCGACAAAATGCTTTTAATCAATGCAAATACTAATGACCAAAAGATTTTTTTCCTTTTTTATGGCGTCTAATGATAAGTTATGTTCTCCACTGACTGCCGTGTTCAGATCCTATTAAAATTAGTAAATTTTGCAAGGAATCTTCCATACCTTTTCCTTATATTTGCTTCAATGGTTTCAGGGTAATTAAAGGAATGATTTTCAAATACTGTTCAGTTTTAAACAGTGCTAATTGCTGGCGGAATGTTTTTCATTTGACTGAATGAAATGAGAAATCTTAGTGATGGACCTTCTAAATATCAATCTAGTACAGTGATGTGAAACTTTCTTCAATAGTTTCAAAGCAAATGATGAAAAGGATGATTTTTCCATAGGGTCAAATGTTAATCTACGTTCCGCGCAGGCAGCCAGGTTGTTTATCGGACTGTTACGAAATGAGCAATCTTTGTAAAAGACCTTCCATACATCAATCCTGTATAAAGTTCGATTGAATTTGTTTTAGTGGTTTCAGAGAAGAAGGTCAAAATGTGAAAAGATAACGGACGGAGGACGGAAGGCGGACAGACGACATACGCCAGGTGATGGCAGTAGCTCAAAGTAACCCTTTGGGTCAGGTGAGTTCAAAACAAATTATGTTACACTTCATTGTGAGAAAAAGTAAGGAGCATAATTAACCATTCTCCTGATGAAAAAGTTATAAAAGACTGGTCTTTTAGTTTGTTAATCCATTATAATTAACAAGAAAAGGCATGTTGTTAGGGACCTATAAGTTGTTGCTATGGAAATAATATAGAGGAATTTTTATCATCTTTCTTTCCGAGTAAGCATTAATCGTTAACATATGTGACTTTTATCAAGGAAAAATAAGCGGCAAATATACCGTTTTCATACCTGAATTTTAAGAATCACGGCTGATTTCTAAGGCCATAAATCTGTTGCTTTGGATAAACACGTAATTGTTTTTTTTTTTATTTCTCCCCTATCAGTATAAAAAAAGAAAACACATGTCATGTTAGACCACATAAAAGCAATCAAATGCCTAGCGGTAGGATTATAAGTTTTTTAATCTATATGAAATCTGCCATTTTCTGTTTCCGTGGCAACCAAGAAAATTGAAAAAAAACAATGACTCTTTTAGTTTTTTTTCAAATTCAGAACTAATACTTTACACCCCAATAAATGTTCCATACATATGTATCTGAAGTTTTTTTCCTATGGTCAAGAAAAATGGTCAAACTGAGCTTTTTCCAAAACAGTGAGAAATTGCCTAGTTATAGCATAATTCAACATGGCGGAATTTCATCACAGTAAGGCTGTTTTCATAAAAGCAATTATAAAATAAGATTTTACTAGTACTCATATGAAAACTGAAAACTATTTGGTGTTTAACATATAATCTTTGTGTTTAAACGGATGAAAATAAAAAATGTCATTTCTGTACTTTTTCTTGGATTTTATTTTATTTATTTATTTATTTATTTTTTGCCTTTTGGGAGCTGAAACTCAACAATGGTTTCTAAAGCAACGTTGCATATTATGGGAACAAGTAAGTAATTGTTTCATTTTACACTTACCTGTGTTTAACTTCAAAATATAATGAAATTCTGAGGGGTAATGAATCACGAAATGTTATCACCTGTCCGGATTTTACAAATAGCTGTACTTAAAAACAATAGTAAGGGAGGTAACTGTAATATATTATAGAAAAAAAAAACTTGTTTACGAGATATATTTTACCAGTTGTTTAAGGAAACTATCAAAGAAGAGATAAACCTAAATTTATCTGAGGCTCTTTGCTTGTACACCCGGATTTACCCGCGATCGCAAACTCGGTGGTCATCGCTGACCCGGTTGTAAACAAAGCGAAAATAAACAACAGGTGTGCTACGAAAAAGAACTGTGTTATATTATTGAAGGTTAATATGATGCATTTGCATTCACATACTAACAAGCAATAAAGAGTAGAAATAACACTGAGATGTATTCTACATCAAGGGAGAAATTTACTCTTTAAACTTATATTCCTCAAAATACACTAACATTTTCTTCAATTACCACAGTTTTATGCAAATATACGGCCTTGATGGGAAAAAACAATCTCAACCATTTCTGTTTCATTCTTTCGAGAAACTATAGAGAAAATATTGGTGCACACATGTGTTTAAACGGAGAGAAAACATGATTTTTTTCATGTCGATTGCAAAGATCAAATGTGGTCTTTAACACGGTTGAAGTTATCGCATACCCCGGTTTTCAACTAGAAAATGTTATCGTTAACTCGGTTTGAATTTCTTTTGATTTGCAGTATAAGTAGTGATAGAAATAAATGGATTTAATTTTCAATGCAAGATTTGACCATTATCGATGATTTTTATATTATCTTAAGACGAAAACAATATTGGAATAGACTTTCAAATGAATGCTACCCAATTAAATTTCATCAGTTTGTACGACGTATAAAAAACAGCAAACTATTTATAAATTACTCACAGTAAATCACGAAAGCCTTGTACATTTAGATACCTATTTTTACTCAGATATGATACTTATTGAGTGGACAGGATAGTCAGTTTTTCAGCGAAACATTAACCTAAACTATTTCCAATTTTAAATACTGCAGATAAGATCCTTCAAAACTGAAAAATGAAAAGATATACATTTTGTGTGTATCACATTTAACATGCTTTGTTGTCAAATAGTAACAACAGAATTGGGCACATAAGTGTAGTTATTCGCAGAAGAAACCTTCAACGTACAACATACGCATGCACTGCGCATAATAATCAGAAGCAATTCAGTCACACGTTGATTAAATGTCAGTATCAAGAGGAAACTATAATTTCTTTTTATCTGTAATTTCATAATATCTAGTATAACTTAATATTAAGATTAGAAACTTGCGATGAACAACTAAAGGGATATGGAGTAAATGTACATGGGACAAAATCCCAATAAATACATGGTAAGATTAAGCAAATGGAACAACGCTTTCATTGCTGTTCTTCATCTTGCAATATCTGAATTTCTAAAAAAAAATTGCTTAAACAAGAGAGTATCTACCTCATGAAAGGCTCTCATCTAAGATTATTTTGGCATTTCGTTCAGATCCTATTGGTTATTTGTCACATACTAAACAACTTCCCACAAGAAAATAATAACTGCGTGGGCTTACAGTGGTGTGAAAAGTAGTATTCTACACCATAACCATTTTTCAACAGCAATTCCTGCATAGCAACCTTAACTACTGCGATGAAAAGCAAATGAACATTATAATATTGCAATATAAGTACTTAGTGAATAATGACATTACAGCAGAATGGATCTAAGAATGATGACTTCATCGGGGAAGATGTCTTTCAAGAAAAGGTTCAGGAGCAGAACCAGGAAGCCATCAAACGAAAAGACTTGCCAAACGGGGTAATTTTCAAGTTCTGGGATAGGGAACAAGTGGTTAGGGATTTTAGGAAAAGCAGGAAACGAAATGAGAGATCAAGATCTCTTGGGGTAGGAACCCTGGATTGAGATTTTTTTTGGTCAAACAATTAATCGAAAGTCCCGTATTGAAGGGGACAACGCATACCTCGTTTGACTTGCTCTTTTATACAATTAAGATGCAACATTTCATAATAACACTGACATTAACATGTTCCTTAATTATTAAGCAAAACAGCACATATTCGAATATCCGCAGAATGGTAGTTTGACAGTCAAAAATGCATTCAAATCATTACAATATTGACGCAATTGGATGTTCAAATTCTAATTCAAAAGACTCATACATTTGTCTTGTGTCATGGACATGGACATACATTTTTTAAAGACCGTATAATTTGCATTCTATTTTTACCAATCAAATCTCCTGCATTAACATTCGAATCCTTGCTTTAAATTTGTAGTGTTCGTATGTTTCGTATATGTATCGCGTCTTTTAATCCGGCTTCATGTTTCTTTTTTAACCATGTCTTTGCATTTTGATCTATAACTATATTTTTATTGCCGTTATTCAATTCTGTCATTATAAATTATCAAAATTAACAGAATTTATATCATTATAAGAGGTTAAAAAAATGAAAAATGAACGCCTGTCCTTAATTTCTCAAGATAAACAATGAAATGGTGTAAGGTAAATGCACATGAGCTAAATTACTATAAATACAAAATAAAACCAAGCAATGGAACACCACTTTAATTGTTGTTCTTCATCTTGAAGCCACCATGAGCCCTTCAACAGTGAGTATAGTAAATTCAAGACGGCTCCTGGTACATCTTTTAGCGGAATTCATTTCTGAGGAAGGACAGCTTGAAAAGGCTGGATGAGAATATAATAATTTTATTATTATGGCCTTGGCGAAAGCTTACAATCGATGAGCAGTTTTTCAGTCATGCAAATGATATTACAAGTAGAACAAGCGTTGTTCCATTACTTAATATTACTATGTATTTGTAAGGACTTTGTCTCATTTGTATATACTCCATATCCCTTCATTGTTGATGTTGCCTAAAGGCAACCAGTTATACCCCTCTCATTTAAATATGGTAAGTGTGAATTAAAATGCGTGTTGACACAATGCGACTGTGGACACAGTACAAGTGTGGGCACAATTCAAGTATATTGCTGCGGTCGAGGAAGTGGCAAAACTTTTATTGTAATGAAGTCAAGATTAATACCTCAAGCTTACACAATGTGTTAGATTCATCGATGTCAAATGTCTACATTGCAGATATATCAGATGTGAAAACCTGACAAATGTATACAATGTGATCTTTACACGACGGCGAATCAATGAAAGGTAGACAGCTTGGGGTGTAAATCTTAAACTACGATAAACTGAAAGTTTTGCCACTTCCTTGACTGCAGCAATATTTACAATGATGTTATCCTCAAAAAATAACTTCTTTGATGAAAGGTGCCTATAATGTAAAAAAATCAAAGTTATCAGCAAACAGACAAAAACTTTAGGCCACATATCAATCATTTCCAAGAATCCTAAACGAAAAATTTCAATAAATGGCTGTAATGAAAATGAAAACAATATCAAATTTATCGAGAAACAGGAAGTAGATGAGTGACGCACATGAAAAGAGGAGACACGGAACAACTCACAATACCAAACCTTCAAACCAAATATCATATCACTACTACATACAAAAGCGGAGAAATCCTTGACGAAAGATGTTTTGAATGGATGGACGAATAGACAGACCAACCAGGGTAAAATATACACCCTTTACTACGGAGCGAGGGTATAAAAAGCAAGGGGTTTGAGACAACAGGGTAAGGAGCTTTGATTGCCACTGGAATAAGAAAGGAATGGGTAACGGCAACAGATTTGTCTCCTTTAGACCCCGCTGATTTCGCTATTTCTAGAGACAAATAGAGAATATCTTTGTACTGCATGAAACACCGGCAGTAGAATACCGAAGGAACAAAGGAGTGAAATTTACAAAAATCGAAGTCCAAAGACACGGCCAAAGCGAGAACACAGAAAACAATGACGTAAGACACAAAAAATAATGACGTTAGACAGATACAAAGCACAGAAACAGAAATTACAACATTCAAAACAAAGGCACTCACAGTGTGAACTCCAGTAAAACTGAGAGTGACATCAGGTGCTCCGGAAGGGTAAGCATGTTCTGCTCTGTTAACAGCACCCGTCACACAGTAAATGAGCAAAATATGTTTTTGAAAAGTTGAATTACTATACAGAATTTGTCTACAATGGTTCGTGGCCAGGCATTTCAATATCATGACTGCAATATCCAGCAGACAAAGTTCTCCCCCCCCCCTTCCTCTGTCTACCTATCTGAGGACGCGCCGGTCAGCTTCAAGACGACTGCAACTAACTGAAGTGCCAAAATTATAAAATAAATGAAGAAAAGTTACCTTTAGCATTTCCAAAAACATTCGTCTTGGTTATATTGTATAATCATTCGTTATTTTTATGTTTGTGTATTTATGAAGATTATGTAGAAATAAAAAAAAACAGTAAAGACACAGAAATATAGCACTTTTGCAGTCAATTACATATGAAATGTTTTGCTGTAAAAGTTTGTTAACGATAACTTCAACCGATCACAAGGTAAACATTTAACCGTGTTAAATACCACAGTTGATCGTTGCAATCGGCATGAAAAAATAATGTTTTCTCTCCATTTACACACATATGTGCCCTAATATTTTCTCTATAGTTTCTAGAATGAATGAAACAGAAATGATTGAGGTTTTTTGTCCAGTTTTGGCCGTATATTTGCGTAAAACCGTGGTAATTGAAGAAAATGTTAGTGCATTTTGAGGAATATAAGTTTAAAGAGTAAATTTCTCCCTTGATGTAGAATACATCTCAGTGTTATTTCTACTTTTTATTGCTTGTTATTATGTGAATGCAAATACATCATATTTACCTTCAAAAATATAACACAGTTAATAAAGTCACCTTTTTCGTAGCACACCTGTTGTTTGTTTTCGCTTTGTTTACAACCGGGCAGCGATGACCACCGAGTTTGCGATTGCGGGTTAACCCGGTTGTTGTATTTTTTATCTGAAGACAGAAACTCTTTCAATTGACATCTTTTAATTTCAGCATTGGTCTTCAAAACAATACAGAAATGAAAACAAATTGGATCATTCATTTGTTCAACACACACATCGTTGACAGCTTGGTACTTTCTGATTTATTGGTCAATATATGATGGAGCTATTGATTCACCATAAAAATAAGAATTCAGCATTATAATTGATATATGCCGTATCTTCAGACCTGTACCATCCTGTAAAATTCACATCCTTCCTCGAGTTCGAGTTGTCCTTGTAGAGTCCACTGAAAACTGCTCGGTCTAGGAGTAATAACTTATTGATTTTTTACAAAGTTTCCCGTTTATATCCATTATTTTAATCTCCAATCCAGGAAAAGGGCGCCAAATGCAAAATGCAGAGTCTTCCGATTTATTTTATCTCTTAACAGAAGCGCAAGTCAACTCTGTTGAGCAAAAATAGTTTACTAATTCACCCGAAAATCTACCAACAACGTCGGCACATTCTACAGTGCCAGGAACGCCAGTAGAATAATCATTTTCTGTGAAATCTGGCTTCTTTTAATATTTCCAGAATGCAAACAGAATAAAACATTGACAATGCTCTTGTTTTATTACTTCCACTGAAAGTCGCATACATACTGTATGCTGTTTAGTGTAGCTAGTTTCCCATATATTACGACTGTACCAGCAGTAAAAAAATATATGTGTGTAAAACCTAAACAACCAAATGAGGCAGTGTGGAAAAATGTATCTCTAGCAATTGTAAGTTTGTTTTTACGACAACTTTCTATAAACAAGTGCCTCCGAAATAAAACATCAGGGTCAAAATCTGGAGGAACGGTAACTCATTTGAGCGATATCCTCAGATCGAGAATGTCGGAAAATGATATGTGCATTCTTCAAGCTTCAAATTATCTATAATGATGCGACACCTCAAGCAATCTGCAACTATTTCTACTATTTAGAAATACAAACTCAACAGTATCAACTTTATAAATGCCAGATTGAACGATACCTTTTGCAAATGCCAGACTTTGTGTAAAATACGGTTGCTCTTTACTTCCCGACTCAGAGTGAATGATTAGGGCTAATTTTTTCTGGAGTTTCTATAGGCGGCTTCTGGATTCTCTCTGGATAGTAGTATAGAAATATGGTTTTTCTATCGGCCCTTGAGCGCAGCTGAGGCTCAAAGAGGTTTGGACATTTTCTCATGAATTTATTTCCTTCAGCATACTAAATTTGCGAATGCATTGAATCTTCTCGAAAACTTTTTTAACGTGTAATCTGTTATATAAACTATCAGAACAAAATTAATTCAAATGCATTTTATACATTAACACTGAACTTTCAACTTGAATGCAATTTTGACAGATTTTTGACAATTTTTGTAGCTCCTTGTTAACATTCGATCGTTGTATAGCTGCGCTGACTCGCCCCTCTGCTTCATATTCTGGCTCACGGGATGATAGTTTACGATATACAGATGTCAAAATCTTGTAAGTTTTAATCTGCGAATGAGAGTGTGAACAGTTTGGCCATATGAGATTTTTTAAAAAGTCACGTCTCTTGGGTTTTAATTAATACATGTTGTTGATTGCAGAACAAGTAAATGATCTCTTTCGTCGACAGTAATAAATATCTCGTGCAATGAACATATCGACTATGCATTATACATTTGAACGTTGTGATTTTATATATCATTTCAGATATCAGCATGCAGAACTGAAATTAGAAAAGAATCCTACTTTCCTACAACTATCAATGACTGGAACCTACTGCGTCACCGTCAGTAGCATTGAGGCTTTCAAGACCAGCCTGAAAGCCACATTCTGACACCAAGATGGATAACTGTTTTAATCATCACTGTATATAAATGTATAGCCCTTGATTTATTGCGATGTAAATTTGGGGAAAATTTTTCATGCGCATCCAAAAAGTGGCAGAATAATCAGTGTTTTGATGGTGGCCGCAAACTGGTAGAAGCAGAAGTAGAAGTACATGAGAAAAGAGACGAATCAGGTGGAAACCATCGGAAAAATTGTCGACCTTGGTACAGGCATTATAAAAGAAATGGTGGGTTAAACTGGTTTTATGGTGCACCAATCCTCCGCATTCCATTGCGGTAGTGTCCGGAATAAACTCGACAGCAACTGAAATTGACAGATCGAAAGTCTGTGAAATGTTCATCCCAGTACTAAGGAAAAAAAGTGTTGTGATAGATCTGTTAGGTGACTGATTGATAAATGTCATTCTCTTACCCTAAGACAAATACCAATGATAATCCATGGTACTTCTGTAATCCTCGAACAAGACCAAAGTGGAAGTTTGAAAAACATGTATTTATCTCTCTGTGCACATATTTAACAAACATCATCGACAAAGACAAAACTACGAATAACCGTGTCATAAACAAGACAACACTGATAAAGAAAGCACCGACAAACAACTGTTAACCGTACTGGTACTGACTTGGTACAGGCATTTCAAATGAAATGGTGGGTTAAATCGGTTTTTACTGGCGCGCCAAACCTCCCCTCCCATTGCAATATTGTCTGGTTGTAACTCAACAGTAATTGCTATTGAATGATTGTAGACATTTAACAGATATGTCAGTAGTAAATAAAAAAGAATCTTGAATCCGAGTTCGAACCGAAACTTCAAATTTTTTCCATAAGGGACTGAAAACTATTAAAGAATTTTTTAATGATCGAATTAGTCCATGGATTGGAATAAACCCCGTGACCCCCCCC
>MJUU01003767.1:19630-32556 GCA_002080025.1 Modiolus philippinarum | reverse complement strand
TTTAATTATATAAGAAATGTACCAAAATTTGCCCCCAAAAAATCAAAAATAAAATTTGTTCAGGCATGTAAAAAAATCGGGGCTAGAGGGGATGAGAATGTAGGATATTTTGTTAATTATGGCCTAATGTTACTTTTTTCTAAACAGTAACACATTAAAATAGTTGAGCTAGGAATACAAAGTTCAAGTCCAATTATAACTATTCTAAAGTCCTTTTATTTCTTTGCTTCGGTCACGATCTCCTGAAATTCTTCTTTGACAAGAGAATTGCCAAAAACGTACAGTTCAAGGGGAATAACATGGGATCTTGACTCCTAGGCTTCAACCGTTTTTTAATGTGGAGATCTGGGCTACACCACAGGGTTCCGGGCTCGAAAACAAGGGCTCCGGGCTCCACTCATAGCAATCTGGGCTGTACATACATGGGTTCCTGGCTCACAGAAAGCTTGGGATCCCGTGTTATTACCCCTGTTAATGATATTTCAAGGTTTTGCTTTGTCAAAGGCCTTTGTTTAATAAGAAGCTAAGTGGTACAGAAAAATATAAATTCGTGAAAAAAGGTGTACAAGCCGGATATTCATTTAATTTTCCTTCTACCAAATGCATATATTCTTGAAGAAATAGATCATCTCAGCACAGCTGGTAAAGCCCGTTATCTATTACTGTCCTTTTCACCACAGTTGGATGCGGAATTTTGTATAAATTTTGAACTAACACGAATAACTGGAGGGAACTCGTAAAAAGATTATAAGATTTTTTTTTTATGTTGTGAAGAAAAGACCGAAATTAAAAAGAACATTTCCGCGTATTTATCAGATGTATATTTTGAATCTAGTTGTACTTGAAGGAATGTTGCCAGCTTCTACAACATGTACAATAGACACATTACTGAGGTTAGTTGAAACGACCTAGTAAAGCACGGAACATTGGACTTTCAGGGGTGGGGCTGGGATTTCTGGCCCCGGACTATGCTAAGAAAATCTTCGACACCAGCACCTTGGTTAAAAAATAATCTAGCCCTCGCGCTGTTCATTAGAAAAAAAAACTCGCCCAACAAGCAACAAATTTCCTAGCATGCGGTCCAAAACGTTTCCCAACTCGGGTGAAAATCCCAGCAAACCCCCCACCCCTCCGAAAATTAAAAAGATCCGTGCCAAACGAAGGTATTTCAACACTCGATGCGAACAAAACTATTTCGCTTGATCGGACAATCAGTTCGCAGTGAAATGTATTAACATACATTTCAATCGGGACGTTTTTAAACTTTAAATTGGAGAAACAATAGAGGGTAAGCCATGGGTTCTTTAAAAAGAATCCACAATTAAAACAAAAGATGACGTCACAACAATGGTTTAAGCGGAGTGGTTACGTTTTCCCGATTTTCGTGACGTCGTTCAAAACATGGTATTGGATTCGCGGGAAAAAAAAACAGTATTAGTTTGAAACGTAACCCATACCAGTTTATTCATTATGCCGAAATGCACAATCCAAGATCTTTCTCACAACACATCTGCTAGATTAATATACAATGTGAAAATTTAACGACGTTTGCTTGATTATTGTATTCACAAATAGGTCTTAAATTTTACACCTTGAGATAAATTTCATAAATGATGAGCGTTCCGTAAAACGTTAAAATGTACTGATGCAACGTGAATGATTGGCTGTGTATTTGATAAGTCTCACAACTTTGGTACTTGTATATAACTGGCCGAATGTTATTTAGATTATTTAGACACTCAACTTTATTTACATAAATGGACACAACATCGTCGTATGTATGGGTTACATGAAGATAGAAATGCATTTATGATTTTGCACCATGTGACACCATTACTGGTTGACATGTAACTTACGAAAAATATTTGTGAAACTAACTTGCGATACTCTACCACCTGAGGAATTAATGCAAACACCTGATAGACCGAAAAAATAGTAATGGTGCATTACATGATACCCCGCCACGTTTCACAAAATGTCGAAGTATCAAAGGGCATAACTTCAAAACCCCTTGGACCTCTGAACCCATATTCGACCTCGACCTGAGTTTTGTCGTGAACAAGCTACATACCAAGTTTGAAGACTGTATGTTATTCCGTTCAAAAGTTATTAGTCGGAAACCTTCGGGACGGACGGACAGACGGACAGACGGAAGGACAGACAGACAGACGGACGGACGGACACACGACTGAGGGTATTACATAATACCACGTCACTACGTGTGGCGGGGTATAAAAATCGGCGGGTAAAAATTATGGATGTTATACCGAGAGAAAAACAACGTAACGTCATTTACTGCCAAAATATTACAAATGTAGCTTGTGGTATATTTTTTTACATTTTTCTCAAATATCTTAAAAACTAGCAGACGGACCCCCTATTTTCTCCTTGGCTTTCAGAAGAAGGTCACTGAGGGAACCAATTGCGAAATTATGAAGGAAAAATCAAAGTCAAATTTTTTTATATCTCGATTTAAATCCATGAATTTGGCTATAATCTAACATTACATTTACAAAAACCAAATAAGGGATATGTCGGATTTTGTTAACATGTTTTATCATAAGCAGATTTAAAGGCGATAAAATCAGCAATACAGATAAAAAACAGAACTTAAATAGCCCAAGTACTTTGAAAATTACAAACATTAAAACATTTCCACGAAAAACGCAAATTATAGGGTTTACCCCAAAATCAGCGATTTTCAACGTTAAATATCTCAAAAAGTAAGTCACGAAGGTATCTTTTCTTTTCATATTTGGAATCCTTATATCGAAATTTACATTATATCGGATTTTATTGAAAAAATCAATATGGGATCTAAACTGTATCGTATGCCCTTAAGGACTGCGGTTATCGTAAATTGTATATTATGTAGAGACTTTGTCTCATACTTATTTCCATATACTTTCATTGGTAATGGTCTATGCTTATTTCTCCAATGATGTGCCAAGGTTAAACCGGTTTTGACCCGTTGGATAAATTTTCTTTATTCGACGTATGTTGAATAAAGCCCCGTGCTATTTCCCGCCAAATCTATTTGGAATGCAGTTCTCGGTGTTTATCATTGATCATTAGAGAAAAAGATTACACCACTTTATCCCGATTATTACCATATTTTATCCACTCTCGATAGTTAAATTTAAAAATTTTAAAATGCTCGGCAAGCCTCGCAATTAAAATTTTAAAATTTAACTATCTCTAGTGGATAAAATATGGTAATGAACGGGATCTTGTGGTGTAATCTATATATATATATTGTTGTCATTGGTACGACGTCCACTACCGGCTTTTGTCCAGATCATTACAACTTTTTGCAACAATTTCGACGAGATGATGGAATAAATTCTTTATAAAATGTATGTACTCCTGTAATTGAATAAAGCATTTACTAAGGGCTTTAATTTATACAATTGCACAAAAGTAGTCTGATGCCACAAAATATCCTGAGTGTGACTGCATTATGATTGTTAATACATTATAAAAGTCTTTCACATCTTCTGAACAAACATGAATCAGAGTTCGGACCGAAACTTCAAATTTTCCACAAGGGAATGATATCTATAAAAGAACTCCTTAACGTACATATTAAACGGAATTTTTTGAAGCCTTGATTAATAATGCGGTCACGCATATAACTATGTCTAATGAGAACGTCTTATTATTGGTGCTAACTCTCGCGTAAAGAATCAACTGTGAAATATACACCTCGTAAGCAAGAGAAGCTGGAATATTAATGTCCACGTTAGGGAAATTGATAATCTTAAATTAGAATCGCCCTTTTTGTGGTAATTTTTAGTACTGAGATGACAATTTTTGTCAAAATTGGAGATGTAAGTCCAAAAAAGTTGTATATTAGTGGTATTTGTCGCTTCCTTTATCTCTAGTTCTGGTTGATTTATAATGAAATCCGTTTAGCCAAAGATGCTTTATTGATGGAAAGATCTATAAGTGAGTTTAAAGGGTCTAGCATCTTTTAGTTTATGATCTTTTACTAAAAAAATCCGTCTCGTAAAAATATAAAAAAACAAGTCTGCGAGTAGAGGAACACAATTAGTGCACATTGGTATACCAACTTGCTGTTGATAAATAGCAACTCCAAATATGACAAATATATTTTGTATGTTTACATTTAGGTAGCATGATATCACTTGACTTCAACAAGCATATATTGGAGGGACAAATTACAGCTGAAAAGAGTAAAAAAAACATAGACGATAAAATTATGAGAACTCCTCACTCTACACAAACGTTAGAGACGCCGCAAAGCAAATTACTGGAAACTTCTAGTTCGGCAATAGTAAACAACTCAACACCGACTATGAGAAAGGATAAATACGATGCAGCAAAGTCAATTAGTACTACTAACTCTGTGTTTATAGGTGTGAAACAATATAATCAGACTTTCGAATATAATGGCAATAACATCACTCCTAGATCCACTCATGCTGAAAAGGTAGGCAATAAAATGGAAATAAAGTTTCTCAACACTGACCTACACATAGATTATTTCTTCCGACGCCAACAGGATATGTTAGTTTCTATGATTTGAACTAATTGAATGCAACTAATTAACCTCTGAATGAAGCACAAAATCCGTTTTCATTTTGGATCTAAGATGATGGACAATATGAGATTTGTTCTTCTTTTATTCATTTCCCTGAATAATTCAATACGATGACTCGTGTATAAATTATTTCCATTTATAGAACCGATTCAATAAATCTGTCCCCACCGTCAGTTTGTGACGTGTATATCTTTTGTCAGCTTCTGTGTTAAAGAAAACACAATGTCATGAAAAGCGGAAGGAAACAGACACAATATTGTATACATTCATACACAATGTAGCATTTTGTCATCTTTTTAACAAAGAACTATCAATTATTGATATAGAAGCAGACGTTGAATCAGTCACAACATCACTGCATTTGATTGGTCAAGAAGGTCAGGTAGAGACACATTTATTGAATCGACCCTTTTTTATGTACAAGCCTAAATAAGGCATGTTGATTTCTTAGTTTGAAACTTTTTGGTTAATTGGCTGGAATAACTTCCGTGCACACTAACTCCCCTCACTTCCCAACCACAACTATTTTTATGTCCGCTATAGATCAACATTTTCAAATCCATTCAATTGTTTTTTCATGTGTTTTGTAACCTTTTATGATCCTTTCTTGAATAACAAATATGTATTTCATGTAGACCAAATAGACCGACGATTAAGTAATTACGTTTCAATTCAATTTAGTCTTTCTTTTTCCTTATACTACTGGTATGAATAAATTCAGAGAAGGTTTAAGTTTGTACACCTAGGGTAGGGGGACAATATTTTCGAAGTTATTGTGATTTGTATAAGTAAAAAACACAATATTTAGATTTAATACCATAAATCAATATAAAAAATGATCTTAGCATGAAATTTCAATCTTTTTATAGAATACTTCTCAATCCCTGCATTAAAATAAGCCGTCGGATATTTGACAAGGGAGGTAATTCTTTCTACTTAATGTTCAGAAGTAATGAAATAATCAAGATTTTGTGTGCAATAATCTTAAATTTATGAAAAAGTACTACTTTGATTTTTTCAAGTCGTGTGTATGTGTGTAGAATGCTTAATTTCCCAGTTTTTGGTGAAATTTTAATCTTGGTAGAATCGAATGACGCTGTTTTTTCAGCATTGTTGTGACAAAGTATTTTTTTGTACTGAAGGTCAGCACTAAATGCATGGCTATGATAATAAATATCTTATATCTAGGTCTGCAAGTTTCTGTGAAGAAGTGTACACATTTGTTTCATACTGCAAATTTAAAGCAAATTGAATATTAAGTGGAAAACTTTGGGGTTAACCCGGGTCTTATATTTTGTGTATTTTACTTTTTAATTGTGGCCTCTTTTAAAATTAGTTTTTTTTTAAAAAGATAAATTTGTAAGGTAACGTTTGAAATTATACATACTACTCAACAAAAGAAACGATACACAATTAATTTTGAAAATATTTCTGTTTTTTGCAGTTTAAAGTTTTTATATTAGTGTTTAATGTAATCAACGCCAAAGCACATTTGTTTATTCCATTTTTCAAATCAATTCCGAAACGAGCACGTTGAAATTCGGCCGTTTTTCGCCCGATGACCGAGTTAGCCGTTAACTGATGAATGACTGAATTTGTTTGATGTCAAAAATTCGGACACTTCATCAGTGCCATCTAAAAAAGTGAAATACAATGTCTTATTTCGATGCCCCGTTAAATCCAAAATCAAAGTGGACAATGACCGTCGATCTTAAGTTTTTCCCTCGCATTTCATTGTAATGTTAAAGGAAAGACAAACTAAAAACTATTGATGAAGCTAAAGCAAAAATGCTCATCAAATGATAAATCAGGTGGCAACAGGTCACGTGAGATGTCTCAACATCAAAATAGCGTAACATCCGTTTTACACTTATGAGAACGGTAGTTGAAAACGGAAAATAGGCCCTAGTGATTCATGGTTGAAATTGTGACAGATGGTTGAAGTCAACCGGTTCCAAAATGTGGTGGATTGGTAAAAAGAAAATGTTGACATATGAAAAAGAAAAGAAATGGGGTAAATGTCAAGGAGACAACATCTCATATCCAGGTTATAACGACCCAAAACAAAGCATCTAGGGGTCACCGTACAGTCTTCAACACAGTGAGGAACCTCACACCATATAGCAAGCCCTAAATGGCCCTAAAAGGTGAATAAAAGTGAATAAATCAATGGAAACAACTCACATCCAATAACCCAAATATCAAGAAGCTAAAACTTTATAAGGAGACAAGGACAATACTCACTATTTCCGTCAGAAAATAGAAATTCCGGAAAATGACCTTGACCATGACCGTAGATGGTTAACAAATTCTCGCGTTCAAAAAATACATTGTGTCTACGTGTCATGATTTTCTGCTAAAAGGTAAAATATTATTTTTGATAAAATCTTTTGTTGAGTACTATACATATTCAATGAGATTGTGAAAATATTCATCATTGTTATTTAACAGAGATATATCTTTCTTGGTTACTGTGAAACGATAAAAAAAGAGGTCTGTTTATAACTTTGCATGATCAGGTTTTCAGTTTCTTTTGTTATATGTAATCAGTTCATATCACGTTAGAAAATAATTGTTTTTTTACAACTTTTCTGTCCATTTTCAATTTTTCTGGAAATCTTTGCAGTTACTGATTTATTTGTCATTACACATCCAAATTTTGTTTATTTAAGCCTGTGCTATTTCAGGTAACTACTGATACAAGTGTTGGAAGTTTCTTCAATATATTCCTGATGGACTACCGAGGAATGGAGCCTTTATATCTGGATACAGCTGAACTCTACTTCTCAGCAACATTAGCCGGGGAAGTTCTCGTTGTGAATTCAATCATTTTATTTGTTTTTTCTCGGAAGAAAAATCGCTCCCCGTTGACCATAGTACTCTCATTTCTTGCCGTTTCTGATGCTATGACAGGTCTTTGTTTTACATTTCCTATTCTGTGTTTTATCTATATATTTGATATTCCTGGATTGAAATTGGGTACGGTACCATATCCAGATTGTATGATAATTCAACTTTGTCTATTAATAGGAAATACATTTCATCAAATATCCGTTCTACTTACAGTTGTATTGTCTGGTCTGAAAGCGTTAGCAATGGTGTTTCCTATTTGGAGTAAATCTCATTTAAACAACAAGGTATCAGTAGTTATGTCAATCATAATAGTTATATTTTCTTAATTGGTTTATTCACCATTAGCTTTTTCAGATATGTTTAACTATGCATGTTATTTTGGAGTCAACACCAATATTGGCGTCATTTTGATTTTTATCATCAATGCAACATACGCCTTAAGCTTTATTTTGGTAATTCTATCCACAATGATTGTATCTTGTAAGTTGACATGTTGTAGGAGATCACTGCAGTGGGTAGACACGCCGTCTGTACAACAAAGGAATAAAAGGTCAGCAATAATTGTCATAGTTATTGCTGTCATATTCGTATTGTCAGAAGGACTAAATATAATTTACTGGATTTGCCGTTTGTTTCTTAACTATAGTGGCTCCATTCCGTTCCAAAGATTGAGTCTCCAGATAGGATTTTCACTTAACTTCATAGTATATATAGTCATGGGAAAACAACTGAGACATTTGTTATTGGTTAGAATTAGAAAAATGTGCTCATGTGATATGAAGTGATAATCGACATTAATTTCTAATAGCATTATTTTAATTACCACGTGGTAATATTCAGTAGAATTTTATTTGTACTTTTGTTTCTATTTAGAGATTATAAAAATGTACTTGCACAATTTACTGTGATATTGCAAAGTAAATCATGATAAATCATGATACTCCACACTGCGTTGATTGATGCTCCCATACCTAAATTTGATGTGTCATTTCCTTTTTGGTTTACTAATTGAAATAAGTCTTCTAAATCAAATACAATTAAGCAATTATGGCACTTCTTTATTCAATCAATAAAGGTTTTGACGGAGCACAAACGATAATATTGAACTTGAGTAAACTCTCGTTGAATATTACTTTATTGTTCCGTTAAACCCATGTTAATCTTTTTTTAAGTCCCATTATTGTCTAATATTGCATATTTAATGAGAATAAATCATGTACTCCGAAGATGATTCACGTTTCCCAGCCACGACAATTCTAAACCTAAATTAGTTATAACGCACCCTTTTGCATGGCTGTCATTGACCGAAGTCATGCTTATCATGTCTCATGTGCATTTACTCCATTTCCTTTCATTGTTAATTCAAGACTGGATTTGTCTTTCCTGCAGCGTGGAGTTTGTCAAAATTTCTTCGTGCGAGAGATGTATGCTCTTTATATTTTACGAAAGGATATGGAGTAAGTGAACATGAGACCATAACACATATGTTAACTCCAACTGCAATAATTTTATTGAGCAGCTATGGTGTAGTACTTGTTCTTGAGAGAACATCTCATATAGATACACTATCATACTTTCCAATTTTGGCATTTTTATTCTTTAAATTTGACATTTTTTTAATTCTCAAATGTTTTCCGACCATTCTGTTCATAGTACACACATCTCAATGTTTTTATATGCCAAGTTTTCTTGAGATTGACTCGATGAAGGCTTTGTGGTTGTTTTGTATCTTTTGATTGTCTTTTATGAATCTTTTGTCGGGCCACGGATGACAGCAGTTGTAAGAGCACTTTTTTGTTGACCACCCCGCATCCATGACGAAAGGGATACATGGATGTAGCAATGCTCGACATTTTCGAATGAATTCCGCTAAAACTTGTCTAACTTACTATGAGGTATGAGCATAGCTCATTGTCGACGACCTCATGCGACTTCAAGAGGAAGAACAACAATAAAAGCGTTGTTCCATTGCTTGGTTTAATCATGCATTTGTAGAGATTTTGTCTCATGTGCATTTACTCCATATTCTTTCCTTGTTAATCAAATATAATAAAACAATTATGATACTCATAAACTCGATATTGAAGAAGTGCCGTAATGGTTATTATATAACATTTATACATCAATTCCTCAAACAGTATTCTAATGTTTCCCACTGTTACTTTTACACGATCTGTCCATGCACAGATTGTTGTCTCTCTACTGTGTAAAATTAATGATTGCATTTATAAAGCATGTAAAAGAAAGGAAATTGGGTAAATGTCAAGGAGAGTACATTTTGCAAAGGAGACAGGACCAAAGTTGGAAGTTCCGAAGGGAAAACTAAGAAGAAATCCGTTTTTACTCGTTTGGATAAATTATGACTTATTTGAGTGCATTTGGTAGAAATCTTTACACTTTCAACTCATTAGAACTAATCCAATGACACAGAGTATGGATGGATAAAGTTGAGAAAATGATGAAGTGGAACCATTAGACAATATTCTAGAAAATATAACATAATTTCAAACATATAGCTAAAAAATGCATGGGTGTTCCGCGGAACCCATGTGTCGCCTGCACTATATATATTAAAGAATTCCTGTTTTGCTATATAATGACAAAATCCAAAGATAATCAGAAAAAAATCAAAATTAAAAAAATAAAAATGAATGGGCCCATCTACAATATATATTGAAGCATTTTGCATGTTTGGGTGAAAAGTATCAAGCGGTCTAGGAGTTGCCGGTAATGGAGGCATACGCTTAAGACTCCAATGAACTAAAATAAAGAAGTCCAAAGATAGCTAGAAAACCTGGAAAAAAAAATAAATGAAAAACTAAATGCTTGTTGCACATCTACAATATATACTGAAGCATTCCTGCAAATTTCGTTCGAAAGTACCCAGCGGTTTAGGAGGAGATGCGGATAATGGAGGTATACCCTATGACGCCCATGAGCTAAAATGACAAAGTCCAAAAATAGGTTCAAAATCTGGAAAAACAAAAATAAAGAAAAACCAAATACATGGTGCACATCTACAATATATACTGAAGCATTCCTGCAAGTTTCGTTTGAAAGTACCCAGCGGTTTAAGAAGAGATGCGGATAATGGAGGTATACCATATGACGCTAAAAAGCTAAAATGACAAAGTCCAAAGATGGCTAAAAAATCGAAAAAATCAAAATTAATCAAAAACTAAATGCATGGTGCACATCTGCAATATATATATATTGAAGCATTCTTGCAAATTTGGTTGGAAAGTAACAAGCGGTCTAGGAGGAGTTGCGGCTAATGGAGACGTACCCTCAAGACTCCAAAAAGCTAAAATGCAAGTCCAAAAACAGCGTAAATTTGTAAATAACAAAATTAAAAAAAAAACAAAATGCATGGTGCACATCTTCAACATATACTGAAGCATTCCTGCAAGTTTGGTTGAAAAGTGCCCAGCGATTTAGGAGGAGATGCGGATAATGGAGACGTACCCGCAAGACTCCAGAAAGCTAAAATGGCAAAGTCCAAAAACAGCGTAAAATCTGTAAAAAACAAAATTAAAAAAAGAAAAACAAAATGCATGGTGCACATCTTCAACATATACTGAAGCATTCCTGCAAGTTTGGTTGAAAAGTGCCAAGCGGTTTAGGAGGAGATGCGGATAATGCTTAATTTTTTTAGCCATACAGACGGACAGACAGACAGACGCAAGACGACGGATAGTGATCCCTATGTGTCGATCCTGCACTAGGTGCAGGCGACACAAAAATCAAAGTCAGGATCATTTTAAAAAAATGTTAACCAATTGACAGATAAAATTGACATACAAATTTTTATCAGTTTTTGATTTTATATTCAAGGTCACAAGGTCAAATATTCTGGTACCAGTTAAAAGGTCTTGACACAGGGAATGCATGTATAAATATGAAAGCCATATCACATACCTCTCAAAAGATATATTCAATATTAAAGATATCATTTTTTTCAAAGAGTCCATCATATACCAAGGTCAAGGTCACTAGGTCAAAAATTTTGGAATCATTTGAGAGGTCTTGCCACAAGGAATACACATGGAACATATGAAAGCCTTATCATCGCCATTCTAAAGGTATACCAAATGTTAAAGTTTTGTGGATAAACAGACAAACAAACAGGCAAGCAGACAGACAAGCAAAAAACTATATGCCCCCGAATCTTCGATTCACAGGGGTAAAAAAATATAAAGAAAAAATATTCTTTAGGTCTTTAACAACTCTTCCTTTGTCGAATAGTGCAGGTATCAGTGTCGTTTCCAACAGACTGAACAATAGATTGCAAAAGTCGTGGACCCACTGGTTAAGGTTTTACCTGCAAAGTGCGGAGACAGTCCCGTTTAGTTTTATTTGTAAATACCTTATCTGCACAATAAAATGTTGTATTTCTAGTATTTTTTTCATAGTTAGCAATAAGTCTAATGCCTGGCCATTTTAGTCAGGCAATAAGTCTTTATCCTAGTTTTGAAGACTAATGTCTGAATTGTTATTAGTCAATAACGTTACTACCTAGCAATTAGCGTATTGCCTTAGGAAATAGGCTTAATGCCTGATTCTACATATTGCTGCTAACATGTAGAAGTTTGATGAACAGTGCAATTTAGAAAAAAATATCTGGAATAATTTAAAAGAAACACAATATCAAAGGCAAGAAAAATACAAAAAGTATGAAAGTAAAACAACAAAGAAATGCTATAAATACAGAAACTTATGTTACAATACAAATTCGAATCCAGCAAAAGGAATCTCATAATAGCAATTGGTATTGTAATTTGTACTGGATTTAATCAATTATGAATTCTAATGCAACATGAATGTAACAGTAGATTTCATTGGTCAAAAGTGACCGTCAAATACTCTATCTACATGCCTCGGACAGAGTAGGTTCCGCGTTTTGCCGCCATTTGGTAGCCATTTTGAAAATCCAAAACAACAAAACCTTTGTATCTCGTCAATAAAGCAAAACTAAACATATTTTTATCGTTAAAACACATTTTAATCGCGATTACTTACGATTTGAAGCGTACAGCAAGCCAAAAAATGTCCTCCGCTTGTTAAAATGCATTTAAAGTGAAGCTCTGACGTTGTGTTGTTATGACGACGTTCAACACAAAAGATTTTAACGTCGTTTGGCGGATTTTTTATTTTTTCCCATTTTGACAAAAATACGACAAAAATATTGCTTTATTGCATTAGAATCGCAATAACAGTACATTATTTTAATATCCGAGGGCGTCAATCTTGATTTGACGGTCAAAAATATCCGTTTACAGGCTCCGCTGCGCGTCGCCTATAAACTGCATTTTTGACCGTCAAATCTACGATTGACGCCCTCGGATATTAAAATAATGTACTGTTATTGCTTAATTGGAATTCCAATTTCTATATGGATAAATTGAGATATCCGAATTTGTACTAGCAGGATACCGGGTTCTACTAAATTTCTAGTATGATAAAGACATTGAGAACCGAGTCTTCAGTCCAAAACCGAACAATCTAAGGA
>MJUU01003767.1:4207-19620 GCA_002080025.1 Modiolus philippinarum | reverse complement strand
ATAAAGTTTCAAACCAATCCCTCCAGTAGTTTCAGAGGAGAAGATTTTTGAAAGTGAGCTAACGACGGACGGACAGACGGACGACGGACGACGGACGCCGGACGACGGACGCAAAGTGATTGCAAAAGCTCACCCTGGCATAGCCAGGTGAGCTAAAAACAAAATGCATTGTGCACATCTTCAACATATACTGAAGCATTCCTGCAAGTTTGGTTGAAAAGTGCCAAGCGGTTTAGGAGAAGATGCGGAAAATGCTTAATTTTTTTTTAGCCATACAGACGGACAGACAGACGCAAGACGACGGATAGTGATCCCTATGTGTCGATCCTGCACTAGGTGCAGGCGACACAAAATTTAAAAAAAAAAATGTTAACCAATTGACAGATATAATTGACATACAAATTTTATCAGTTTTTGATTTTATTTTCAAGGTCACAAGGTCAAATATTCTGGTACCAGTTAAAAGGTCTTGACACAGGGAATACATGTATAAATATGAAAGCCATATCACATACCTTTCAAAAGATATATTCAATATTAAAATATCATTTTTTTAAAGAGTCCATCACATGCCAAGGTCAAGGTCACAAGGTCAAAAATTTTGGAATCATTTGAGAGGTCTTGTCACAAGGAATACACATTGAACATATAAAAGCCTTATCATCGCCATTCAAAAGGTATACCAAATGTTAAAGTTTTTTGTGGATAAACAGACAAACAAACAGTCAGTCAGGCAAAAAACTATATGCCCCCGAATCTTCGATTCACAGGGGTATAAAAATATAAAGAAAAAATATTCTTTAGGTCTACAACAACTCTTTTTGTGTCAAATAGGAAGTGCAGGTATCAGTGTCGTTTCCAACAGACATAACAATAGATTGCAAAAGTCGTGGACCCACTGGTTAAGGTTTTACCTGCAAACTGCGGAGACAGCCCCGTTCAGTTTTATTTGTAAATTCCTTATCTGCACAATAAAATGTTGTATTTCTAGTATTTTTTTCATAGTTAGCAATAAGTCTAATGCCTGGCCATTTTAGTTCTTTATCCTAGTTTTGAAGACTAATGCCTGAATTGTTATTAGTCAATAACGTTACTACCTAGCAATTAGCGTATTGCCTTAGGAAATAGGCTTAATGCCTGATTTTTACTTATTGCTGCTAACATGTAGAAGTTTGATGAACAGTGCAATTTAGAAAAAAAATATCTGGAATAATTTAAAAGAAAAACAACATCAAAGGCAAGAAAAATACAAAAAGTATTAAAGTAAAACAACAAAGAAATGCTATAAATGCAGGAATATATGTTACAATACAAAGTCGAATCCAGCAAAAGGAATCTCCTAGTAGCAATTGGTATTGTAATTTGTACTGGATTTAATCAAGTATGAATTGGAATTCCAATTTCTATATGGATAAATTGAGATATCCGAATTTGTACTAGCAGGATACCGGGTTCTACTAAATTTCTAGTATGATAAAGACATTGAGAACCGAGTCTTCAGTCCAAAACCGAACAATCTAAGGAAAACTAAAGCATAGAAAAAAAACAAGGAAAAAAACACAACTCGAGCATGGCACAGAAAAGAAAAAGAAGATACATCACATACAATGATGTACAATGCGGATCTAATAAAAATATGATTCAGAATAATACTGGATATTCTGACTGGTAGCTTTATAGGAATTTGATTATTTCAATGAATTTATTATATAAATAAAAGTAATTTTGGAGCAGTTTATCGTATGTAAACGCGGCCAACTCACTCACAAACTGAATAAAGTCCAAAGGAAAGTAAAAGTAAAGTTTGTGAGTGAAAGGCCGCGTTTGCACAACCATAAACTCCTCCAAAATTAATTTTATTTCTTATAATTCCAATTCTTTGCACCTTAAACAATGTTGTCACTGAATTTGACGTCATCGTATACTGCACTATCTTACCTCTAAGTGTATTCATGGGCTGGAAGCGTTTATCGGAAAAATTACTTCTTTGTTTTTCATGACGTTAACCAATGAAATTCCGCGTTGCATTTACAGTTGAGAGAAATGGGAAGGGACAGACTTTAGCGTTGTACATGACACCAAGTGCGTCTGCTCTCCCAAGAAAAATATAGAAAGGGTCTTTACACTACACTGAGCGTGGCATTTCTCCAAAGTTTACCTTCAATGGTTCGCGGTCGGACTTTTCATATCATGACCCAACTACCCGGCATAGACGGGGAACAACCCACCAACTGGGGACGCGCCCGGTAGTTCTGTAGCCCGAGCCCCTGAAAACCGATTCAAGTACTGGGCGGCAAAGGCAAATGACACAATTCAAATCATGAAAATGGTTATTTACTGTAACATTTGCTGGACCTCTGTCTATGAAAATAAGCAATGCAAGGAATTTTCAATCCGTGGCAAAACCATTACACGGTATTGCATTTTCAACATCAGTCACATACTGTATAGTGCTTTATTTTTGCGGTACGAAATTTTCGCGGTTTACAGTCTAGGATCTATTCGCGGGGTTTTATATTCGCGGATTTTTGGTAAATGGCATAATTTTCAGTTATATTCATGTTAACAATGATTATTCGCGGGTATTAATTTTCGCGCTTGTTGTGAAAAACGCGAATAGCGCGAAAATTAATACCCCGCGAAATATAACAACCGTACAGTAGTGTTGTTGTTCCACAGATTTCATCCAGTAAACCTGAATGAGTGAAATCTATGAAAATGATACAGAATCTACCAAAGCTTATCAAATCAATAAAATAAGTCTCTGAATGAGCTGTTCAGCAAGTCATCATAGCAAACACATCTTATATCGGTGTTAGATTTAATTTCAAGAATTTTGCAAACCAAAATATGAGACTTTATTTCTTCTACCAATATTTATAATCATTATACTTGCAACTCAAAGAACATTGAAGCTAATATTTCACAAGACAATAAATTTGTTGACTTATTGAAGGTTATTTTTTTTATAAAAGCTGATAAAAAATTTGACAGGTCATAATACATGTATTGATAAAAATCCCCAAAAGACCCTCTTTTCGTTACTACAGGACCAATATGAAAATAAATAATATTCTATAGCACCAAAATATTATTTTTGTAACGCAAAACCCCATAATTATTCGCTCTGTAAAATGTTATGCTATTTCTACATTTACAAGCGAAGTGTATGTGAAAAGTTTTGCCTCCATGGTTTTTATGTCCCCACTTGGAAATTTGTCACATAATCCAGTTTTTATCATGTGGTCAAACTCAAACTCACTCCCTCTTCAAATTTTGAGGTCTAATTTTGTCAGAAAGCTGCTTTGGTTTTAAATTTGTCAAAAAAGGCAATGTTTTGTATTTTTGGGTTAAAACTATCGATTGTTTAGAATTTCAAAGTTTAAAATTTGAAAATTTGCAGACATGTTCCTTGATGCATTCCAAAAGAAGTTTACAAAATCTTCAAGTCAATGTCGTTCACAGAAAATCAAAGTACTGAAGTTTATTTCTGGAAAAATAAGCATTTTAGAAACAACTCATGGTAAAACACCGAACACCCATAAATTAAATGAAAATTGATGTGAGCAGATGGTTTTTCTAGGTAAAGCTTGTAGTGAAGAATAAAGAAAACCAATCACGCACAAATCGCATAAACACCTTCATTGTACACTTGATCCCGTGTATTGTGGGTGGTGTTGTTGAAAAAAAAAATTAAAAGATTAAACTGGTTACTTGCCCTCTATCAGTTTTTAAACATCTTTAAGTTATATAGTACTTTTTGTCCGATATTTGCTTTTTATCCGATTTTGTCTTTCCTATACTTTTACTTTTCGTCCGAAACTTTTGCGTTTAGTCCGACGCTTTTTGTCCGTCGCTTTTTTTTCCGATTTTGCCTTTCGTCCGAAAATTTTGCTTTTTGTCCGATTTTTTGCCTTTACTCCGTCGCTTTTTGTCCGACAATTTTGCTTTATGTCCTATAATTTTGTGGTTAGTACGCTGTTTTATGGAACTAAGACTGACAGTTTTGCCCTTTTCAGAAAAATACACAAAGCAGGTTCAATAATTACAAAACCAGTGGTCAATGCATTAAGCTATTCTATGCGTACCAACAATTACACTGTGTGGTGAAACGTCATATTTGATGTGTGTAATTTCAGCAATGAATTTTGCATTTACTAATATCGCATTCATCTTCCCAAATCAAATATAAAGGTGTAAGACTTTGTGTGAAGCTGATGATGCTGCATCAGTGGTATATTAGATAAAAGTAATCCTTAGTATGGGGATTAATTGATGATATAACTTGTTCATTTTCAGACTAAATGAAATTACAATTTTCCTGAAAAAGGGAAACTAAAATAAAGAGTTTTGGCCATTGTTTTATCTTTTTGTTTTCTTAACTGGTCCGTATATGCACATGATCTCTTACAAATAAAAAATAACTAACTTTATCTTCCGTAGGCCATGTTGGAAATAGATCAGCAACAAAAATGTATATCATAAATATCATTGGTGTCAAGTTTACTTAAAATCCGCTTGATTCCTACAGTATATCTGGTATGCATACCCCATAGTGTCCAATGTTAAAATAAGTTCCCCTTATGCGGTTAGGTTGCATGACGGATATGCACCAAAGTAACAAAACGTTGGCATCGATTGTTATTGAACAGAAATCACAAAGGTTCTATGGAACCTGGTGTCTTGTCTCCTTACTGCATTGTCTTTATAATTTGGCATATATTAAAATCTAGTATTCCAAGAAATGATTAGTCTTTGAGAGTTTCGGAAAATGTACCAAAACTTTCCTCATTTTTAAATGTAGGAATGAAAATGTAATCGATGAAATTTTTTTCAATCACGATATCATGTAAAATGTAAATGCTAATCTAAGTAAGTAATGTGTAAAAAAAAATGTCAGTGACCAAATAGCAACTTCTCATTTTCAATTACAAACGGGTATTGCGTTACTTCCAAAATGATGATTTTAAAGCCAAACCACCTGCTTGCGCTTGCTCCTCTTCCCCATTCAATTATAGTCCGGCTGGACACATTATAACTGGTGACCTAGATATCTCAAACTACGAAATATCCTCTCAAAAGGCCCCAAAGTCCGTGTTCCCCACAACATCAACTGGAAGTACAACATCAAGATTTTGCTAGATGCAATTGAGAACTATGCTAGGAAGTGGGCAAAGAAAGAAAAAGAGGACGTCGAGACATTTTCCGACTGGATCAAGTTCATAAAGTCATTAAACGTTAATCGCATACGGCGCTTGAAAACAACTATGAAATCCAGAAATCCCAGTAAATTTGAAGATCTCCTCGTGGATCCCACTCTGACCAACTTCGACGAAAATTACGTCGTTGTTCCTGCAGACAAAGCTTCCAACAACATACTGTTCTTGTGTAAGAAATACTATCACGATTTCCTTGTGAAGGTGACGGGCATCTACAGTTCATCTGCAAACATTTCTTATACCCTTACTAAAATATCGAGGTACGAGGTTGTTAAAAACCACACTTCAGTTTTAGCATCCTTTGGCATCAGAGCCGATGATGATAACAATCAACTCCCTAACATCTACAGGGTACCAAAACTTCATAAGAATCACGAGATTCATTGCGGGGTCGTCCAGATGCACCACTGAACCTCTTTCATGGCTCCTAACTGTTTTGTTGACCGCAGTCAAAGACGGCCTGAAAAATTACTCTGACAAAGCTTACTATACGAGTGGCATGAATCAAATTCTTAAAAATTGCAAAGATCTCTTTGGACAACTATCCTTAACTAGTCTTACCCACTGCCATAACATTCAAATTTTTGATTTTTCTACTCTTTATACAACCCTGTCGCACAAAACTTAAAACAGTAATTGTACCTTTTTAGTAGTAGGGAAAGACAAAACATATTTTGGTAAAGAACCACACTGATTCAAAAACTTGTTTTTTAGGAAAAAGTATTAACTACTAGATTCGAGAAACAGTGTATGTAAATCGAACATGATTTCAGCTTTATTTCATGTTTAAATGATTAAATTAATATATGATTTTATAAAGAATATCAGTAAAATTAGAGCGATGCAAACCGAAATAAATAAGATAAATGAGGCTTCTCAATAATTTGATTTTGTGCAATTAGCAATGTCCCCGTAGGCATCGTTGTCCTGCGAGAAAATGATTTCTACTGCAATTCGGTCCTGATTTCTACTGATTAGTCCTTGATTTCTTACGATTTGTTTTGTTTTGAAATGGTAAATTTCGCGATAGGTAGATCTTTGAAGTATTAAAAGATGAATTGGGATATAAGTAATTATTAAATAAAGGTACGATAATCCGTCATTGAAATAAACTGTGTATTTTTCAAATTGCATGTAATGCTGGCTTTCATCTACATGCTTATGTCCCATTGTAATGATTTCTAACGCATTGTCCACGAATTTCTACCGTCATATCAATATAAAGAATCAAAGGTGAATTGCCATTTTCTGTTGCAGAAATGCGATTATTTGATAACATTGCATGCAATATACGTCAAAGCTAATGTTTTACTTTCCAATAAATATTTTTTTAAATATTCCCTTCAACTTTAGCGTTAGAAAGCCAATTTGCCAATTTGCATCTAGTATAGCCAAATTACAGTCTTTTTTCCAGGCTTGAAAAGTGTTGCTAAATAATCGTATTATAGATGAGGATAAAACATGTTTTTACTCATTTAGCATAAATATAGCAAAGATATTCATGATTATTTACACAGTGGAATAACATCAATATTCATAAAATAAGAATATTGCATGAATGCATTTTTACCGGTATCAAAACAATATCAATTTATAGTTAGTCTTACTGGTTCATAACTTGAACCGTGCTCTCGTTTTTCTGTACCAACAAAATCGTCTGTCCGTTGTCACTTTTGTTGATCAATAGGGTCTATGCTGAACTATTTAACAAAAATATGATAAAATGCTGAATAAAGATATCTTAAAATATCATCCTCTTGATTAAAATACAAGCAAACTAATCTGCACTGCATGTTATGCCCACTTTTCCAGTTGTATCTTTCTAATATATGATTTCATACAAGAAGACTTGTCCATTGAATCGGTTACACACCAGAAGAAAGTTACTTCTGTTGTCAATATGAATTGCACGTGGAGTATTGAGTCCATCTGTATGATCCAGTAGAATCTTCTTCTCCTTTCCATCCCTGGATATTGCCATGACAACATTTGCTGTTTCACCAATCACAAGTACAGCACCGTTATTACAAATGTCTAAGCACGACGAACTACCAGGAGAGCATATATTCTCATCCTCATAAGACCATATTACATTTCCGGTCAATTCTGTACAGGTTATACTGTTGCAACCCGAAAAGTAAACTCTGTCCCTAAATAAAGCGACCCGAAAGACAAGTGCAAGATCTTCAACATTCATTGTTCGAAGGACCCTGCCATTCAGATCTATTTCCTTTATGCCTTCATCATACGCTATGAAATAAAGTTTTCCGTTGTAATACGATATCCCCCATGCCCAATGTACAAAACAGTCTGATAAAGACTTTTCCACTTGTTTTGTGTTAACGTTAACAATGTCTATCATGCGATACCAATCACTATCATACGTAACTGCTACCCTCTCACCATCAATTATTGTAGCATCAAAAGCTTGGTCTGGAACTTGAATATCGCAATTTATTGAACCATCTTCATTTAAAATAATAAGATCGTTCTTCTTTTTGTTGACGAACAGCATTTTCTTATTTGGCAGCAACAGACAATTCTCTATGTCTAAGATGTTTGTATCTAACTTAAATTTTTGTCTCAAATACAGTTGCATGTTATCGATCCCTTGTGCATAAACTCTTTGATCTTGAACTTGCGCCACGTTTTGTTCCTGGTATGTGCTCACTTTCCGTTTATGTATTGCCTGTACTTGGCCAAAAGAGTCCAAGTATCCAGAAAGTGAGATAGCTTTTTCGTTTCTCTTATATTCAATACTAATATCGTCAATACTGTTAATGAACATTTTCACTTCTTCAGAATCCCTTTGTGCTTTGTTAGACATAGTCCGGACCCAAATAAAGGCCTGTTTATCGGAAGCTACCTTTTTCATTTCATTCATGTTACGTTTCAGAGTTTGTACGTTTTCTTTCTTTTCTACTAGACGTTTTATCATGGCTGAATTTTCTTTATAGCATTCATCACACGTTTCTTTCAATGATGCTATGATTGTCTCCTGCAGACTATCGAAGTGTTTATCAATTTGCTGTCGAACCTTTTTTATATCAAGGATTACTGCTTTCTCTTGATCCCTTAAACTAGCTTTACTTAATTGCAGAGACTGAACGGTCCTATCAACATTTTTAAGGATTGTACCTATGCTTTGCTCAAGGGAAGACAGAGCAGTGGAAGTTTTGACTCCATGTGACGCCTCATCCAGGTCCAATATACCATCACAATTGCCATGTTGTTGCTGGACGCATACGACGCAGAGTATAGACTCATGGTTTCGACAGAAAAAGTCCAGTTTCTTATTGTGTGTCGGACAGTTGACGCTCACAGAAAAGGTTTCGACCTGGACATAATCGGATATGGGTATTACATTATGATTTCGTGAAGGTTTTGCGGATTTATGACCCCTTAAACAATCCTTACAGTATCCCTCGGAACAATCTGTACACCAGTTGATAGCGGGCATTGTTATATTGTCATACTCGCATTGTCCACAATATATCACCTTTAATGCAGCCATTATTTCTCTAAAAGAGACAAAATTAAGAATTACGAAAAACATAGGTATAGCATTATAACAATGGGAATGCAAAGAAACTGATGAAATTTGATATTACAATGTACGCATATATTCTTTTATGTATTATCAGTATCAAGGTCCCAATATCGCGATATTACAGTACTTACTTTGGGTGGAATTTGAAAAATTTGAGTATTTAACAAAAAATTATTCGAAAAATGAAAAATACAGCAAACCCAATGACGTTTTTTTCCCAATTCCTAGGAATTAAAACATTCTTACACCATATTATTCTATTAGATCTAAATTGGCTCAATCGGAAATAACATTAGATTATAGTCTTCTACAATATGCAATATTCGAATAACTATTTTTATAGAAGCCTTTGAAACGAAACTTTCGAAAACAAAGCTTAGTTTGAACAAACAATCTACGCTGACTACAATATAGTTTCAAGTTTTGTTGGTTGAAATTATTTCGACACACTTGTCATCTTTTAGTTTTGTCTTCGTTGCTATGTTTGTGATAACAATTTGTTCTTGTTATTGTCTGACCACTTAATACACTCACATAAGCTTTTCAAACTTTTACCTTGATACTGTTTTAGGGTTAGAGACGTAACACGTACCATGGATTTTAATTGGTTTTGTCTATGGGTTAGAAAATGACAATTACCAATCAGTCATCAAACAGATTTTTCAATACTATATTCTAGCTAGCTGTGTGACGGGTGCCATGCGTGGGGCAGATCATGCTTACCCTTCCGGAGCACCTGGTGATACCTCAGTTTTTATAGAAGTTCACACTGCTAGTGCTTTAGTTTTGTGACGTTCTTGTTCTTTTTTGTTTATTAGTTTTGTCTTTGTCATACTGTCTCAATTCGTATTGCTGTGAATTGCCGTACGTGATTTTGGATTGCTGATTTTAGAATTTCCCCTTTCCTTGTTCTTGCTTCGGTATTCGTTTGCCGATGTATTCGATATTACAAGTATAAGAATGAAATGAAAAGTCATTGCTATACGATATATTCACAAAGAATAAAAAAAAAATCGTATAGAATTACCGTCTATAAAAGCCAAAAACACAATGCTTAAACAGGAAATTTACTGATATTGTTTTGTCTTAACTTTGTAAGCTGTCTCATTTTCCTGGAAGTCATCACAAACTGAAGAGTGTGTTTGTATTGTACTCAGATCACTGACTTGACATAAGATGTCGAAATGGCCATGTGGAGAAATTAAAGAAATAGGGCTATTTAGCCTTGATTTCTGTTCCTTTGTTGGGTCATTTTCAAAATGTGCACAAATAATATCGACAATCAGAAAATAAGCTGGAGCGCGTACTTTCTGGAAATAAAATTAAATATACAACATCTGTATGTTGTCTGACAGATTAGCAGTCGAACATGGCTCTAAATAGCATTTTGTCTCCATTTTAGCCATTTTACAATGTATATTAACGTAATACTACTCGAAGGACACCGAGATCCAAAACCAATTATTTGTTGGGAGTGTTTAAACAATTGTTCTTGCTGAGGACGGTTAGTTTAGGTTGGCTCTAGAGGTGATTTCGAACGAATTTTAACAAAAACCAAAAGTGGAAAGTTTAGTAGCTAAAACTTTATCTTAAAGATCATGCATATGATTTGAATTTTCTTTGATATTTGTACTTAACAGATGACTTGTCAAAACGGTTTTGGAGAAGATTTATTGCATTTGCAAAATTGATATTCTGACTAAGTGGCCATACCTCTTTACAGTTACTTCGGTATTTAGCAATATTTTACTCATTTTCAATATGTGTCAATCATGTGGATGTGTTTTGCGTCAAAAATACAGATAGGAGTAACAATCTTAATTTATTTAACACATTCTTATTCTTCATGCAATTGTAGGATGGTCGAAATCAATATTTTTACAGTAAAAACACAAATGTACAATTGTATATAATATATTTGGATTTGCTCCATACGTATTAATTTTTACCAATATTCCGTTCAATGGGGTATTCTTTTCACTTAATAATCATTTAATACCGCATAGCGGGTAATTTTCATGGGGTTTTCATTTTCGCTTATTTTCGCGGATTGACTAAAATCGTGAAAATAAATTCCGCTAAAATTATTTATATTCTAAGGATATTTATGGGTATCCAAACTTCTCCTCTCCATCCCGTATCCCTATCGTATGATAAACATAAGAATAAAACTCATTACAGGTAGACTACTAACTCTATGACCACTATTTTTAAAAAAGAAAAAAACTAGAGAATGTGTCTGTAAGACAGGGATGCCCCGCCAATAAATTTATCGCAACAGATTAACTCAAGTCAATCATTCATAAAATTAGTTCCCTGTCACTGAATTGTGATGAAATCCAAAATTTAACCAAAGTCGTTCAACCATAAAATGTAGGTCATGGTCACCCAATTGTTGGTGAAATGGGCAAATCTCTTTTAGCTGAATGTTACAGTGAAATATTATGATGCTACAATATATAGTAGTTGAGAAATAGACTTAAACACAAAACTTAACCAAAGTCACTGAAGCATAAAATGTAGGTCAAAGCCACCTAATTGTCAATGATTTGGGTAGTACTCATCAAGACAATTAATTTGATGAAACATCATTGTCCTATAACATGTAGTTCTTGAGAAATGGACTTTAAAGCAAAACTTAACCAAAGTCACTGAAGCGTAAGATGTAGCTGAAAGCCACCCAATCGTCAATACTTTGGGTAGTACTCATCAAGGCAATTAATTTGATGAAACATCATTATCTTATAAAGTGTAGTTGTTGAGAAATGGACTTTAACACAAAACTTAACCAAAGTCACTGAAGCTTAAAATGTAGGTCAAAGCCACCTAATTGTCAATGATTTGGGTAGTACTCATCAAGGCAATTAATTTGATGAAACATCATTGCCCTATAACATATAGTTCTTGAGAAATGGACTTTAACACAAAACTTAACCAAAGTCACTCAACCATGAAATATAGGTCAAAGTATCAAACCTCCTAATGAACTATGTAGTACTATCTAAGATCTACCTACTGGACTACTATCATTGTTCTATACCTTACAGTTTCTGAGAAATGGACTTAAACGCAAAACTTAACCGCTCGTACGGACGTACGGATGGACGTAGGGACGGAGGGACTGACAAGGGTAACACTTTATGTCCCTTCCACATTCGTGGGCGGGGCATAAAATGTTATTTTGAAAGTTGGGTCAAAGAGTGTTCGCCGCTTTACTGCCGGCTAGCTCAAGAAACATAGTCTGCTGGAAAAACACTGTCGTACTCCGAAAGAAAAATCAAACTCAAAACTTTGGTAGTCGTCATATATTTCAGTAGACTAAGAGGCCAGTACACTAGTAAGTGTAAAATCGTCAGGTCACTTGAATACAAAGCCAATTTAACGGATTTGTGTACTAATGAAATATATAACCTTGTTGTAAAAGTTTGGATGCGCGAGTAAGGTTACGCTCATTATAATCGTCAAGGGTAGAACAAACGCGCAGTAATCCTACCATTCGAGATATGTACACCCCATGGGATAGAGATAGAAGAACGTCGCCGTCAAGAAAAGGGAAATCAGTTATGGTAAAATTAGAGTCATACCTTTTATCATAAAGTTCAGGTTTTATTTTACCAGAGTCAATGATGATACTTAGATCCAGAAAGGGGCAGTATTTAGAATCTTTGTTCGCTTCATTACATTTCAGTTCTTGTGGGTAAATGATGTCGACATAATTTTAAAACTCGGGGATTGTCACTAGTAAGGATATCGTCAATGTACCTGTTGTCATCATTGAAAGTTTATCACTGTTTGATACAGCTCCGTTTTGTAGCTTTTTTTTCATAAAGTCACGCTCGTAAGAGAACAGAAAAATATCTTTAATGAAAGGTGCACAATTAGTATCCATGGGAATTCAAATGACCTGTTTATGAACAATCATGCCAAAAACGAACATAAATTTTGTCTAGCAAAAGATTCAATGCCTAAAATATTTTACGAAAGAATATGGAGTAAATGAACATGAGACCATAACACATATGTTAACTCCAACTGCAATAATTTTAATGAGTTGTATGGCCATTTCGGAAATAAATTCCTCATCAGCAGCACTAAACATGTCCAGGAGCAATGGTTGTTGTAAGTAATATAGGAGAAGAATCCTTACTTTTTGTTCCAGCAAATTAACTGAAGACCAGACAATTTTAAAAGACCATTGAACACTTTCGACCAAGTGCGACTCGGAGAGATCACTATTATAGTCACGCAAAGATAAGATTGTTGAAAAAATCATTATTACTAAATAAAATTATTGATTTATTACAGTAATAATTTCTTTATCGGGATGGCATCTATTGTTTAGACTATAATAATGATCTTATCGATTAGCACTTGGCCGATAGTGATTGAATAAGTTTTCCCAATTTGGATTTAATCAAATTATACGGAAGGGTTGTTTGAAGTGTAGAAAAATCATAAATGAACTATCAATAGATGAAATTGGTCTTTTACAGATTTTAATATATTCAAATTAAACTTCAAGTAGATTTTACACTCCAAAAAGTATTTACATCAGAGTTTTGAGATGTTTTTTTCACAATATTGTATTAGTTACTTCTTTATAAAAGTGAGTGCACAGGTAAAATGGATGGACATATTTGTTGTCCAATAGGGGGTTTTCTTAACAATGAAATTCTAAAAACTATGCATTATAATTTTCTGTCCAGGTATTCCTAGAATTTTAACTATAAGCAAAGATCTTTATTGGGTTGAAATAAAAAAAAATATGGTTCCTATGTCTATTCTATGTTTAACTGAGACTCTAAAAAAGTATTACTGAAACCTTCACCCTGGCCATAAAAACGTCACATACCGTTGTCAACAGTTGCCTACCGAAAGATGGTAGTAATTCATTTCGAGATCCGGATTCAAAGGATCCGATTATGAAATAACCCTCTTTTATACCATTCATCATTTTGTTAGGCCTATGTTGTTTACGCCGAAAATGTCAAACCGTCGTGTTCTTCATACTAGAATCTTGCATTGTAGTTTTTCATATAAACACTAAAAGGATATGGAGTAAATGCACAAAATACAAGTCTCTACAAATACATGGTAAAACCAAGCAATGGAACAACGCAATGTTCTTCAACCACGTTTCTTCAACTTGAAGTCACCGTGAGGCCTTCATCAATGAGCTCCACTTATACCTCACAGTAAGTTCAGGACGGCCGACCGGTTTGAGCGGAATTCATTGCTAGATGTAGAACAACGCTACATCCATGTAATGTTTCGCCAATGGATATGGGATCGCCAACAAACAAAATTTACTAGCAAAGTGTTCTTATAATCGCTGCCATTCGTTGTCCGACAAAAAGACCAACAGAAGACGATTACAACCTATAAACAATCACAGGGCACTCATCAAGTCAGTAGGAAGAAAATTTGGCATAATGAGATGTGGGTATTACAAACAGGAAATAATGAGATGTGGGTGTTACAAACAGGAAATAATGAGATGTGGGTGTTACAAACAGGAAATAATGAGATGTGGGTATTACAAACAGGAAATAATGAGATGTGGGTTTTACAAACAGGAAATAATGAGATGTGGGTATTACAAACAGGAAATAATGAGATGTGGGTATAACAAACAGGTGATCAGAATAACACTTGGAAATTACAAAAACTATAATGCCAAACTTAGAAAGTATTATAGCGTATTTGAATGAAAAAGTATATCAGAACCGAAATATCTACACCTCTTGCACGGGATATCTTTTTTTTCGGACTCCACATTGCAGGAGAGACAAATTTCAGTCTTAAATAAACAAAGACGGATATGGAGTATATGCACATGAGACAGTCTCTACAAATACATGGTAAAAACAAGCAGTGGTTTATTGGATCTTTAAAGGAAACTTTGTTTACAATCCAGCAGAGAAGCTTTCAATGAGAATGCAAAAAATATGTATTCATTTTTCTCTAATTTCTAGCAAATTTAAGGTACAGTCATTGGACATAAGTATTCGTCACCTGCGATTTTTTCCTATATATTTCATATAAAACCACATTTTTTCAAAAAAATATCGTGAAGTCATTTCTTATCCGATTTCAACGAAATTTTCACCATTAAGGTGGATCGGTGGTATTCCGCCATTTTGTTTTCATATTAAATGCTTTGATAGGTAATTTTTATTAAAGAAATATACAAACATTTTAAAATTTGGACAAATCTGTACAATATTTGACTTAAAACACAAACAATGGGTCTATTTCTCTTAGTTTACCATTCATCTTTGAAGAAAAATTCAGAATAGTATATGTACTGTAAAATTCTTTGAAATGAAAATTTAAACAAGGGAGGTAATTTCAAAAAATATTTTACAAAGAAATCACTACGAAAATTTTGACTTTATGAAATAATTTCGTAATAAGGTCCGTGATCCCTATTTTTCTTTCTGTTTTTAGAAAGATCAATACAAGGGCTAGCAATATACAAAATTAATCAAAATTCTCATGGATTTAACTTGAATAATTTTTTAAAAATGGTAATTTTCTTTAACATTTCAACTAAAAAATCCATATTTTCGGTGAAAGATTGTGAGCTTATATGGTCCGTGACCCCCAATTTTTATTTTATTTTTTGGAAGTCCTATTTTTGA
>MJUU01003765.1:91433-119091 GCA_002080025.1 Modiolus philippinarum | reverse complement strand
ACATACTTTTAAAAAGTTTACATTTACATTTCCTTGTATATTCCATATCTCACTCATACCAATATCGTCAAAAATATGTTTTACAAAATGTATCCATTTATTAGATACATGACCATTTTGATACATTTGAAAAATCAATTTGTATAATTTTCCTGATAATTTAGCTTCATTATTACATAACTTGTGCCAGAAACATACAATTTTCATTTTCACATGAATATCCACTGGAAAGCGACCAAGCTCGCCATAAACCGTGAGGTTTGGCGTAGTTGGTCGCAGTCCAAGGATTTTCCTGCAAAATTGAAGATGATTTTTTTCAATTTTAGGTGCCTTTTCAAAGCCCCAAATTTCGCTAGAATATGTTAAAATAGGAACTATCAAAGAATCAAAAAGTTTAACTTGTAGATCTAACGGAATTGATACATTATTTATTTTTTGATAAAGTGCATACAATACTTTTTGAGCTTGTTCTGCTAGTTTGTCTCTAGCTTTACAAAAATTATCAGTATAATTAAATAGTAAACCAAGATATGTGTAAGTATCACATATATCAATATTTTCATCACATAGTTTGAAAGAGTAACCTTGTCTAGCCTTCCTCTTAGAAAATACAACAATTTTGGTTTTAGATACATTAACTGACAGTTTCCATATACCACAATATTCTTCAAAAGCTTTCAGTGCATTTTGTAAGTCTCTTTCACTATCCGCAAAAATAACCGTATCATCTGCATACAAAAAGCAGGAATAATTTTAGATATATGCCAATATTCTCTACACATTGTTCATCTAAACACTATAAGATTAGATAATAAATTTTGATCGAGGAAGCTGTCTAAATCAATTAAATATAACGCGAAAAGAAAAGGTCACAACTTTTCACCCTGTCGTACAACAATCTCACAGGGGAAAAATCTGTTTTCAAATCGTTAAATTGAACGCACGACTTTATACCTGTGTACATACTTGTGATTAACTTGAACATTTTCCCGCCAATATTATTACTTATTATTATACCTTACATAATAATTAATTGATTCTATTGGTTCAAATAAAGTCACATGACATAAAATAATCTGGATATTTTTCTTGAAATTGGCACAAAGGTTGAATAACCTTTACAAAATACTCATGCCCATGGAATATCCTAAATTATTCACCGGTGAATAACCCTTGAAAATTTAAATGTGTGGTGGTTAACCATGTTTTGTGAAATTTTATAGTATTTTCATTTAAAAAAACCTAAAAATATCGATTTGTATTGATATAATTAAATATAAGGACGTTATCAGTCGGATTTTGGTAGCCTCTGGTTGCAGTTTACTCTGAATTGCCTCCCATTTTAATTACGTCATGATCGTTTGTAAACAAATGGCAGCTGCCAGTGGCAGTGTCAGGTTGTTAAACCGATGAGGATTTGGACCAGCTCCTAGCTATTAAGGACACCAACAATACTAAAAAGGCAACATAATTGGCATTGGCATTCTTTGCGCAATATTCTTTTGACAAATCATGAAAGGAAGTTCAACTTCGAAACACGAGAAGCATTGAAGGGAAAAAAGTTTGGTCCGTCTAGGCATTTCCAGAAGGAATCATTAAAAGCGAATGGTTCATGATTACCGGTATGTGGGAAAAGACAGAAGAAATGTGTTATTTAGGTTCATTGTTTTGTGAAGATGTTCAATCTTTCATTACTATGGGCTTAGAGAATGCATTATGTCAACTGTTAGTGCGTTCAATTCAGTGGCGGTTCTTCCAAGTCTACATAACAGTTTATTGTAGTGACAAATCAATGACCATGCATGAGGAATTAATGGTTTATAAGTAACAACGAATAAAACTTACCAATATAAAAATTGATTTCATAAACAAATAAGGTAAGATTATTTTAAGCAAGGGAACAAAATAATTAAAGAAAGGGTGATTTACCGTCTGAACATGGGTTATCGTGGGACATTAGTTTTCGTGGATTACATAGTTTTTCAATGGAAATCATGACGTCATAATCGACAATTAAGGCCACGAAAACCGATGGCGATGCTCCAAGTATATATGAAGTGTCAAACTAGGGTAAATCCAAGATAAGTTCAAGTTTCTCCCAGAGTTATCGGTTTTGGGCAAGACTTCTTGTTATGTCAGAACACTGACAGTGATATTTATATTTCTTGGTTTCATATTTAACTCAAAAAATCCATGAAAACTAAGAAATACGAAGAAAATATGTATAACTAAATGCAAGCGGAGACAAGATCACATGCAAAGCAGAATGTGATATCAACAGGGGAAAAAAATCAAGTGATTTCATTATTTTACATACATGTAAATTTTTTTTTTTTTCAAATATTTTATCCATTGTTTGTTCGGTATAATAAAACATTTACGGCCCTCTGAAGAGGTGAATATCTAAAATTGTCAACCTACTAGGGTTATTTCCCTCGGGCAAAGCCCTCGGGGAAATAACCCTAGTACGGTTGACAATTTTAGATATTCACCTCTTCAGAGGGCCGTAATTGTATATTATTCTTCCACATATTTTTGTCCGAGCGATTATTTTGACATGGCTTGATGAATTGTTTTGAAACTTTGCATGAAGTTGGACCACCAACCAAAGTTTTATGTTCGGCATTTGAAATTTTCAGAATCGCCGCCATTTCCAAGATGGCCGCCAAAATACGTCAAAATTTTGACTTTGTCGGAAGTCAACGAAAATTGATTTCTAGGTAGATTTTGAGGCTGCGAACAAGATGGATCAACGAACTTGTTGTCTGGGGTGACATCGGCTATTGCTTGCAATTGCAAATCTAGATATTAATATTATTCTTCCAATAATTTTTGTCCGAGCGATTATTTTGAAATGGCTGGACCAATTGCTTTCAATTTTGGCACAAAGTTAGATCACCATCTGAAGTTATATGCTGTGGGTTTAAAATTTTCAAAATGGCCGCCATTTCCAAGATGGCCGCCAAAATACGTCAAAATTTCAACATTGTCCGATTTCAACGAAAATTGATTTCTAGGTAGATTTTGAGGCTGCGAATAAGATGGAATCATCGAATTGGGGGTCTGGGGTGACATCGGCTATTGCTTGCAATTGCAAATCTAGTTATTCTTATTATTCTTCCAATAATTCTTGTCCGAGCGATTATTTTGAAATGGCTGGACGGATTGTTTTCAAACTTTGCACAAAGTTTGACCACCATCTGAAGTTGTACGCTGTACATTAAAAATTTTCAAAATGACCGCCATTTCCAAGATGGCCGCCAAAATACGTCAAAATTTCAACGTTGTCCGAATTCAACGAAAATTGATTTCTAGGTAGATTTTGAGGCTGCGAACATGATGGAATCATCGAATTAGTTGTCTGGGGTGACATCCGCTATTGCTTGCAATTGCAAATCTAGTTCTTATTACTATTCTTCCACATAATTTTGTCCGAAGGATTACTTTTGAGTGGCTTGATGTAATCAAATGAAACTTGGCATGAAGTTAGGTCATTATGAGGAGAATATTTTTTTACCAAAGAAAAAAAAAATCAAAATGGCTGCCGTTTCCAAGATGGCCGGCAAAATACGTCAAAATTTCAACATTGTCAGATTTCAAAGAAAATTGATTTCTAGGTAGATTTTGACACTGCGAATAAGGTGGAATCATCGAATTGGTAGTCTGGGCTGACATCAGCTATTGCTTGCAATTGCAAATCTAGTTATTATGTCACCCAAGACGAGTCGGGGTGTCATGTTGTTATTCTACGTTTCTTCTGATTATTATTATTATACTTATTCTTATTTTTCCAATAATTCTTGTCCGAGCGATTATTTTTAGATGACTGGACCAATTGATTTCAAACTTTGCATAAAGTTAGAACACCATCTGAAGTTGTATTCCGTGCGTTTAAAATTTTCAAAATGGCGGCTATTTCCAAGATGGCCGCCAATTTACGTTGAAAAATTGGGCATTCCATATCTCAGGAACTGCTTATAGGAATTAGTTCATATTTTGTATAAATGTTCAGTAAGATAAGAGGAAGGAATCTATGCGACAAAAATTTTCAAAATGGCCGCAATTTCCAAGATGGCTGCCGAAATGCGTAAAAAGCTCGACTTTGTCTGATTTCAACGAAAATTGATTTCTAGGTAGATTTTGAGGTTGTGAACAAGGTGAAATCATCGAATGGGGAGTCCGGGGTGAAATCGGCTATTGCTTGCAATTGCAAATCTAGTTATGTCACCCCAGACTTTGTCGGGGTGACATGTTGTTATTCTACGTTTCTTCTTCAATATTATTATTATTTTTTTTCTTCTTCCAATGATTTTTGTCCGAGCGATTATTTTTAAATCGCTGGACCAATTGATTTCAAACTTTGCACACAGTTAGAACACCATCTGAAGTTATATACTGTGCGTTTAAAATTTTCAAAATGGCCGCCAAAAAACGTCAAAATTTCAACACAAAAATTGATTTCTAGGTAGATTTTTACGCCGCGAATGACATGGAATTGTCGAATTTGTTGTCTGGGGTGACATCGGCTATTGCTTGCAATTGCAAATCTAGTTCTTATTATTATTATTATTATTATTATTATTCCAATAAATTTTGTCCGAGCGATTATTTTGTAATGCATGGATGGAATGATTTCAAACTTGGCACAAAGTTGGACCACTATCTGAAATTGTATGCTGTGCGTTTGAAATTTTTAAAATGGCCGCCATTTCAAAGATGGCCGCCGAAATACGTCAAAATTTCAAAATTGTCGGAATTCAACGAAAATTGATTTCTAGGTAGATTTTGAGGTTGGGAACAAGGTGGAAGCATCGAATTTGGGGTCTGGGGTGACATCGGCTATTGCTTGCAATTGCAAATCTAGTTTGATTTCCTTTTCACATAACAATGAATTGCGAGGGGAAAAATCATCAAGATCGACGATATGACCACGCTAAGCTATTGCCAGCGTTGATTTTAGATTGAACGGGGCATCGAAATACGACATTGTTTTCCACTTTTTAATTTGGCAAATTGTTTACATGATGAAATGCCCAAATTATTGATATCAAACAAATTAAATCATCTATCAGTTAACGGTGAACTCGATCATTGCGGAAAAAGCTTCAATTCTGGATTTTTATCGTATCCGTTTCGGAATTGAATTAAAAATGGAAAAACAAATGTGATTTTGCGTTGAATACATTTATACTCTTAAATAAAAACTCTAAACTGCGAAATACAAATATATTTACAAAATTAACTGTGTATCGTTTCTTTTGTTTTGAGTAGTATATAATTTACCAGTAATATACATATAAATTTGAGAATCATCAATCATTTCCAAAAACGTTGTCAATAATGGCAATTGCTAGACACTTTTGTCTGGCAAACATCATGAACATTAACTGCATTCTTTGACCAAGATAAAATGCTGTTTACAATTTTCTTTTAACAATTATTAGACTTTTGCAAAATCCAATTTTTGTCAAAGCGTGCGGATAAATTCATGCCTACTAAAAACTATGTGAAAATATAAATATACAGAAAAAAAAACTTTATTGCATCAGCTCAGCATATATATAGCTATAGCAACAATATGAATATATAATTTACAATAAACGACATAACATTATATATAGTAATGGCATGATTTGTCTGAAATCAATAAAAGAAGAGAGCAAACATAATAAACAAAAGAAAATGTACTATGTTTAAGACAATATATGACATCTTAATTTCCAGCTTTCCTTTAAATAATACACGATATTGATTAAGATTTTTTAAAGACTTTGTCTTAATCAAACGATACAGTTTATCAACCTTAGGCCAAGAGCAATCAATAATAACGTTTAATTATTTCAATCTGATCTGTCTATATGCTGGACATACTAGAACGAAATGATATTCATTTTCAACACACTACATATTACTAAACTTACAAATTCTACTCATTCTATTCTCTCTAAACAATATTGCAAGTTTTATCATATTTTGAGATTTTCACTCTAAAAATTTATTACGCCCTATGTAATGAGCCTGCAATAAATTATGTTAGATGTAAACCTATGTTTTATAAAGTTGTTAGGACCATCTGGAATAAACTTAAAGATTTTTTTACTTAATTTCTGAATTTGGTAGAGTTTTACAGGTCTTTAACATACTTGCTCCTTTGACGATTGCAACTCCATATAACAAACATGTTGTTTAAATCAAACTAGGTAAATTTGATTGATATTTTATTCATTTGTATTATTATTTTTCAGTTGCATTGACTGCATGTCAACCAGCACAACAGACGTATCAACGTAGAACGGTCGTAAAATATACTTCCGTAATAACGCATATCGGAATGAACCAGGAAGATGTCGACAATTATACATCTACTGGAAAATTCATATGCGATATCCCTGGTTTATATCTCGTATCTGCTTCAGTTGTGAGTCACACATCGTATGCAAATTTTTACTTGAAAAAGAATCAGCAGACATTAGCTTGGCCTTTTTTGTCCAGTGAAGGAAATAATGTCGACTCTGGTACAGTTGTTGTAGTTGTTGATTTGAAAAGAGAAGATTCAATATGGATTGAGGCGTCACGTCATCAAAATCTCTATATCGATGATAACGGATCTTGTTTGACTGTTGTAAAAATTGAATAGGTTTAAACTGTATCCAAATGAGGAATTTTGCACAACCTAAGACTGAACAAGCAAAAAAAAGTTTAAAGTTAACAAATCATGACAGAGTACTGTAGAGTTTTGACAATGAATATTTGTACAAAAGTTATGTGATTTTTTTTGTAGTTGAAGAACAGTTACTCTTTTGAAATTTTTGTTCTAAACTATTACACTTAATACTAAAACATTGATATGTGTAAGGTATATTAAATTTTTTTTTGCGTTGCAATTTTTGCATTTTCTTTTGGTCGATTTTTATTTTAATAAACTTTATAAAGTCTCAAATTTATTATTGTTTTTTCTTCAAATGAGCCATCAGAGAAACCACAAATTAAAATAAAAAATATAAAATAAAATAAAATAAATAAAATAAAATTGCATGCAGGTTTTAGTGAGTAAATTAATTTCACAATTTGTTAGTGATTTAATAGGGTATGGTTGTGCACCGATAATGTTGAAAAATTTAGTCACAAGGTTCCGCGACTGATTGGCTTGTGCATGATTTAGTCAAATCAAACTGTGTTGTAAAGCTTAGTACATTTGTAATAGAAATGAAAAATCTTGTTCCTTAACTTTTTTTGCTGAGTATATAATTTACTGACAGCGTATCTAACATATTGCGTTTCTAACACACTGTGTAACGAATATATTCTGATGTCACTCTCAGTTTCACTGGAGTTCACACTGTGAGTGCCTTTGTTCTGAATGTTGTGGTTTCTGGTTCTGTGCTTTGTGTCTGTCTGGCGTCATTGTTTTTGTGTCTAACGTCATTGTTTTCTGTGTTTTCGTTTTTGCCCTGTCTTTGGACTTCGATTTTTGTGAATTTCACCCCTTTGTTCCTTCGGTATTCTACTGCCGTTGTTTCTGACTACCTCAATCTACATTTGCAACAGCCACATTTCATTTTATCTTTGATATTTCATATTCAACAATTGCTTGTTATATTTATTTTTTTCTGCATCAAAAATCGAAATAAAAATCACCATTTAATATCAGAAAGCAGGTTTGTTCGGGTTCTAGTGGTGCTGATAAGGAATTAATTTCCGAAATGGCCATACACCTCATTAAAATTATTGCAGTTGGAGTTAACATATGTGTTATGGTCTCATGTCCACATCCTTTCGTAAAATCACAATGAAAGTAAAAAGTATATGTAAATCAAAGTTTATTTTTTCACAAAATTTGGTAGACGTATCAAAATTAACTGCTTTGAAGGAAAACACCTCAAATATCGAGAACAACAAAAACGAAGTGAAGCATAGTGAAACATCACTACTAGTTAATTGTAAGAATTTGAATAACTGTCCCTTTGCCGTAAAATATTTCAGGGTTTGAGTGCATAAAAGACAAGTATTGGACTAAACAATGAAGAATATTCGGTAAATGCACATGAGACAAAGTGTCTACAAATACATTGTAGGGCCAAGCAACGGAACAATGCTTTTATTGATGTTCTTCATCTTGAAGTCACCATCAGGCCTTCAGTAATGTAGCTTTGCTAATAACTCATAGTAAGTTCAAGACGGCCACGAGCACCGATCTGGACAGAATTCATTGCCAATTGTAGAATAACGCTACATCCATGTATTTACAAATTACAAAAAAAATAATAAAATGCCAAAATTAATTAGAAAGTATGATAGTATATCCAAATAATAAATTCTCTCTAGAACAAGTACACCATAACTGATATATATAAAGACCATACATCTCTCGCACGTGGAATCTTTTACGGCCTCCACATTGCAGGAAAGGCATACAAAGATTGTTTTCGAAAGGATATTGAGTAAATGAACATGAGACCATTACACGTATGTTACTTCCAACTGCAGTAAATTTTAATGACCTGTATGGCCACTTCGGAAATTAATTCCTCATCCTAATCAAAATGATTGCCTTTGTTTTTTTAAAATAAATATAGCATTTTTCAACAAAATCTGCCAAAGTATCCTGAACGTTAACATCATTTTTTTTATTTGTCGATACTAAATTCCTATTAGAGGCGGATACCAACAAAGCAACAAGATCCTGAACAACAGCTCCAGTGGGAATATTTTTAGAATTTGAGGGCTAAATAAACCAGTGTTGCAGTAGATGGCATAGGATAATTCCTAAAATAATCAAATAGAATCAAAATCAAACATTCAAATTAGAAATGTATGGCATCTTCACGGGTAGACCTCACAGGCAAGCTGGATTATATTTTTAGGCATTTTATTGACATGGTGGGGATCAGCGTTTAAGGAATCACCACACATGTTCCTAAAACTATGATGCATGATAATAATCTTCCTATCACCAAAACTTAAGTAAGTAGGTGGTTTTTTTGATTATCAGCTTTATCCTGTTTTAAAATAATGTTGATATTTGCAGAGTTCCGAAAAGCTTAACTAACTACATTCTACTAACATTCACAGAAAAAAAAAAGATCACTTCGTTTTTTCTAACCTATAACTACAGCGGGGTGCAGACATTACCTCTCATAAAATTAACTTGGAGCAGTCATTAGAGCTCCTCTAAGTTAACTTAGAACAGGTATCAAGACTGCTCTAGAACTGTTCTAAGTCTACTCTAGAATCCTGACCGCTCTGACTAGTCATGGTCATGGCTAGAATCCTGACTAGTCCAGGTCATGGCTAGAATCCTGACTAGTCATGGTCATGGCTAGAATCCTGAATAGTCATGGTCATGGCTAGAATCCTGACCGTTCTGATCAGAGCTCTGACCGCTTTGACCTGTTCTGCCAATGACAGCTCTCGCCTAATCTAGCCATGACTGCTCTCAGCTGACCTATTCTACCTATGACTGCTCTGACTTATTCTAGCCATGACTGCTCTGACCTATTCTTGCCATGACTGCTGTCGTCTAACCTGTACTAGCTATGACCTCTACCATACATGGACTTGTCACACATCTGGCAAATAACCATATCGCGTCCAGTATTTACGTGTACTTTTAAATATATTTGAAGTTTAGTATTTATATTATAAAAACAAAAAAAATATTAACATCAAATAGAAAGATAGAATATTGAAATGAATAATTCAGATTTTAATTGCATTTTGGTAAGTAGTCTTTTTTGGGGATTATTTACCTGTCTCCTGTGTTCATCCAGATAAAAAAAAATAAGACATGTTTCCCTTCTCGAGACGGTGTACCCGAGTTCATAATAGTTACTGTAAATTATTTTCATAAAAAAATCGTCAACTAAATTACAGGACACTTCATTAAATACCAGATTACGTTCACTAAAGCAAATAATTATTGAAAACATCCTAAATAAAGATCATTATTTATGTATTTTTTTCTTTAAACCTTTTCGGGCTCGAATGCAAGAATACGAATACTAAAGATTTATTTGAAGTTCGATTGATACAGAAAATAACATAAACATTCGAGAATCAGGCGATACCGACACCTCTTATTTGATATCTATACTACTAAAATAATAAGACGCTTTTTGTTAGTCAGTTACTGCAGAAACAACCAATACTACGTCTAAGCTTCATATATTCAAAAGTTGGGATGGTTGTGCCATTATAAAGTATCATTGGCATATATGTAATTGTGCCTGCACTTAGCTAATTCATTTAATTAATTAATTATGGAATCGCGGTTTCCGTCATCGGTCCTAATTATACCGGTTTTATTGAATCGCGAACTGTCATTGGTTGGTATTGGACAGATCATCCAATCAAACATTCTTTACCATCCGACACTCGGGACCTCAACATGAAGAAAAACCCGACACAGACAAGATGGGTGATCTACCATAGAAATGTTGAGAATGACGAAGATAAACATACAACAAACAGTGAGCAGAAGTAAAAAATCGGTCAGCCCAATCTTTCAGAAGTAATTGTTTGTTTTTTTGTTATCAAAGATTTCAAATTTACAATTGTTCTCTTGACCGGGAGGCATATTCAAATCAAGGATATTGGATCAGTAGGCCTAGACAGGTCAGTCATTACTTTTTGTTTTGACCTTTTTGTACATATTAAGTGACGGAAATATGTTCCTGTGGCTATACATGTGATATGGTTAATATGAAAAAGAAAGGAAATGCGGTAAATGTCAAGGAGACAACATTCTATATCCTTTTTAAAACGACCCAAAACAAAGCATCTAAGGGTCGCAATACGGTCTTCAACACAGTGAGGAACCTGACACCATAAAGCAAGCCCTAAATGGCCCCAAAAAGGTAAAAAAGGGAATAAATCAATGGAAACAAACCACATCCAATAACCAAAATATCAAGAAAGTAAGATTTTATAAGAAGACAAGGACAAGCCAATGACCACCATATTCCTGACTTGGGACAGGCGCAAAAATTGCGGTGGTTAAACTCGTTTTCTTGGAACCAAACCCTCGCCCTATATGTGGTAAATGGCTAAAATATAATACTCAAAAAGACTTACAGTAAACATCAAAGTAGAAAGAAGTCCAACTTATCAAGACGAGTACCCTTAAAATTAAGTACATAAAACACGAAGACAATACACACGGGTACTGTCCGGACAAATGCTCACAGTTACTGACAGCTAGCGCTAGAAAAGGACATAATTTCCGTTTACTATGATATCAAACCGTCTGATATATGAAACTTCAATTGAAATACTTCTAAATAGATTTTGTACAACAACATCATCAATTATGAAAAAAGAACATGATATTGTGCAATGCCAAATACTGCGAATATGAAAAATGTTGAGACAAAATCATGTACTAGATGTAGATGACATTTTCAGGGTATGCATGTGTGTCATATCTATATATACGATGTAGATAATGTAACGTCAAGGATGAAGGTCTAAAAAATAAAAAAAAATATTAAAGTCGACGAACCAAAAGTAAGCATTTGGCTTGCATGCACGAAACCAAGTGAAATAAGGGCATTAGTTAATCACGGAAACCCTGAAAATGAAAATCACGATGCACGAAAATAACCCTCTACCACCTACAATAAGTATATACACTGTCAGTCACAAAGTACAATGCACAATGGACTAATTCAGAAATTGTACGGTATTCTGGGATTGTGATTTTTCACGACGTCGCTGATTGGTCAAGACATATTTCGCGAGTAAGGAATTTCTGAATCAGTACATTATGTACAACATCGATGTCAGGATGTGTCATTGGAAATCAAATATTACAGAAATGCCAAAAACAAAAGGCAAATAAGTCTTCGGTTAGCCATTTTTAGTCAAATTTACACAAATTTAAAGTCGGTTCTCTTGAAATTTTTTTTGATCAAGAATTTTCAACTTTCGTGAAGATTGATGAATTTTGTTTTAACATATTATTGTAAGATATATTTTCTTTTTAATTATATGATAAAACAATTACGGTCTTTTGTATCGGTCGATATCGGTTAAAATAGACCTGTGAATATCAATTATATTGACTGAGGCTCGATATCGATTTAAATTGACCTCTAATAATGACCATAATTGTATAATACAAGTCTCACATGAACGTCAAACATTTTTAAAATAATATTGTATAAAAAAAAGTTCTGAATTATGTTTTTCAACCTTTTTCATTTTGCAAATAATTCCAGTAAATATAGCTCTGTCTAAAATTTCTATATTGCTCCAATCTCAGTAAGGGAGCCATTCGTATAACTCTCATCCACGGGTTTCTACTAGTTCAGTTTACAAATTCTAAGTCTAGAACGGCCGTGGCCAGAGCAGACTTGTCAAGAACGGTCATGACCAGAACAGACTTAGGTAGAACGGTCATGACCAGAGCAGACTTACGTAGAACGGTCATAGCCAGAACAAACTTAGATAAAACGGTCATTGCCAGAGCAGACCGAGTAGAACGGTCATGGCTAGAACAGATATGATTCTAGGACTAGAGCAGACAGGATTCTATGACTGTTCTAGGTATGCTCTAAGTTAACTTCAAGTCAACTTAGAGCTGTTCTCATGACTGATTTCAAAGTTAACTTGGACGAGAGGTTATGTCTGCATCCTACTGTAGGTACAATATAATAAGAGCCATCGCATCTTTTATAATTAGAATTTTCGCTTATTAATTGTGGCATTAGTAGACATAGATACTAATGGCATTGTTTTATTAATATTTGTTTTTCAAATATAAATTAAGTGTTATTATGATGTATGGTCAAAGTTCATGGTTAAGTCCTCATTGTGACTTCAAGATGAAAAACAACAATAAAAACGTTCCATTGCTTTGTTTTACTCTTGTATTTTAGAGACTTTGTCTCATGTGCATTTACTGCAAATACTGTCATTGTTAATCGTAGTTTGACTTCTATTGGATAACTCATACAAACTTGTTTAAGAATACGTTGATTCAGTGGTCTACCGGCAACAATAAGCCCGGCTTCCAATTGAGGTTTTCTTAGAGCTTGTTTGTTAAGACTTGGCTATAGATCAGAAGCATATTCATTTGTTTGACTAATGAAAGTTAGATAAATACAATATACACATGGTTGGAGACCCTCAGGCGACATCAAGAAGTAGACAGGAATAAAAGCCCTGTCCTGATAAACTGGAGTTTTTTATGTATCGTGTGCGTTTTTGTCACATGTACATTCACTCCATATCCTTTCATTTTTCCTATTAACAATTTCAGAACTGTTAAGGTTTTTACAAATAAGAAAATACTGAAGTTACTGTACATTTCATTGCTTTATATTGCTATATGGACAACTTATGTCTCTTCGGTGAAGATCAAATCAATATATTGTAACACCAATGATCATGATATTGCAGAATCTGATGGAGAAGAAAAAAAAAAAACAAAAAAGAACTATGCACGATGAAGATACTTTTTAGTCTCAAGAAACATTTTTGTGAAATTTAGACATTGCAAGTTTCAAATAAAATTGGTTTTCGGGTCGGAACCGAAACACGGACTACTGGGTTGGTGAATACTATTGGGGACTGACAATCCACCAGCAGAGACATCGGCCAATTGGTAATAAATAATAAAATACCATCTTCGCTAGCCATGGATTACGATCCGCTCCTCTACGCTTCGTAACCCTTAGCTAGCGAGGATGACAAATTACTAACAAATTCTATAATATTTTCTGTGTGTACGAAATTTTCCATGCCTGTCAAGCGTTATTTCTAAATATTTGTGGGATGGAACAAATTCCTTTTGTTCATCGGGAAATTTAAAAAGAATATTATCTGATATTGGATTATTAGCAAATCCATCGATAAAGTCTTTAGGGATTGAGATTAGCACGTCGTTTTCCAGTCAGATATAGTATCTAAACCGCTATCTGTGCATCTTGTATAGTGCAGGGACTAAGGGTGGCATAGAAAGCACTATTTAATTTTTTTTCTTTAATACCATATGTTTTCAGTTGAGGTCATACTCTGAAAGAGGCTTGAGAAATTTCACATATCAGTCATCAAGAGCCCTACATATTCTATAACACATTTTCATTAGCTAGTGAACAAGTAAAATTAGCTGATATTATATATTATGCGTGCATTTTAGTTAAAACTCGAGAGTTTAATTCCAAACACTGTGTAAATACACGATCTAAAAATATCATTGCTATTATTGATTTGGTTTAATTTTTGGAAGATCAAGGGCACTACAAGTTTGGGAAAAATAAAACATTTTTTGGGGAAAATTTGGAATGGGTCCGATATTCGCACCCTAAGTCGCAAAAACACTGCTGAACAGTGAAAGGATGTTTTAATTTTTTGCCATCATTTGGAAGTATAACTTTGTGGTGCGTAAGGTCACCTGGTTTCATGCACTTTTACCTTCGTCAATACAGCTTGAAAGATGTTCTTGGTGCCTTGATATCTGAAACTTATACGATATCAAAGTTTATGTTATAGAGCGGCAGCTTTAGTTTTCTGTTTACACCAATTCTTATCAAATCTGAAAAATATCAGTTCGTAATTCTTGCCATTTTGTTTACGAAGTTCCATGTAAAATTGACTTAAATGGTATTTAGACTTGCAATCATTCTCTATCATTCTATACCTTAAGGTGCATCAGTGGTATTTTTTCTGCCAGTTTCGTCTTATACTTGTTCATTTAGGTTTCATTCATTAAGAATTTTCACAAAATAGTTGTCTAAAATGTAAAGAAAGTTCTTAAGTGTCTAAAATGTTTTTATCCCTAATCACTTTTACAACATTTGCATTACAAAAAAGGTGAACTAAAACCCACGTGCTTTATGGACTTCCAAATGTTTTGGTTTTATCTGCACTGATGAGACATAAATTGTCGAAATGCGCATATGCAGAAAATAAATTAACAGTAACTTCGGTATTTTGTTATTTAAATACGTTGCATGATTAACAGAACACAGAAATTATGAAATAAAGATCATTTGATAAAATAATTTCAAATAGATATCACTAGAGAAACGTCTTGCAATTTATATCCCTACTTCAACTGTGACCCTTAATTTTTATTTTTTATATGTAAACTATATAAAGATCTAAAACACATGAAAAGTATAAACAAAATCTTTCATTGCTGTTTAAGCTGCTCTCTCAAATAATCATTTTTTCTATCACTTCTATGTAAAATCTTAAAATTTTAATTTCAGTTCTTGCGCTTAAATGCACGGTGACCCCATAATTTAATTTTTATTTTTAACAATAATTCAACTATGTTTCTACATAGAAAAAAATTAGGAAAATATTACCTTGCAGACACCTTAATACTTCCGGATGTTTCTGATTAATTGATCACACTTAAGATTGAGTTTTCGTGATTTTTTTTATGTATTTCCGCTGTATTTCAATTGACCCGTTTTTAACTATTATTTAAACGTTCTTGTTTATGTTTCAGCGTATGAGACCCCATTACTTTTAACCCCCCAGGTTAGTGGAATTAGGCCTATTATGCTTTTACAAATTCAGAATTTGCAGCCTCCGTGTAATTCTGATTACTAATAGTAGTACCAGCGGAGTGGGTATGTCAAAATTAATCAGTCGGTTCCTGTTAAACACTGTATAAAATAGCATTGTCAAATATTACGTTGGTTAAATCAATAAGAGATCAATCTGTTCTTCCGTAAATGGTGGTTTACAATGGTTCACACCGGTAAATGACCAACCATACGTGTTGATATTTGTGATACAACAATCGTAACCATGACTTAACGTCATAAAACACCTGACGTCACAATGTAAAGAATATTCAAATGGCGACAACGTTGTTCAAACAGTAAAGGTTACCAGACGTTTCTTTTCGCTTTTTCCGGAAGAAATAGGATCTTGCATAAGATCAAAATAAAAGATCGGGATATCTTTCACTCGTGTAAGAAATTCTACGTCTTTTCTTCTCGTTTCGCTAAGCTCCACTCGAGAAAAGACGAAATTTCTTACACTTGAGAAAGATATCCCGATTTTTAATCTGACCTTATGCAAGATCCTTTTATTCTGTAAACAATTACACATGATAAATGGACTCGACCACAATATCAACGCAATACATTAAGAACAATTTATTTGTAAATAAAGTCCTTATCTGTATAATTAGTTCTTCTTTTCCCGTATAAAGCTTACACATAAGTACAAGTTGTTTTTAATTAAGAAAAAAGACATCAATAACTTTTCTGTTTAATTGATCAATATTGTTCTGACACTTTACACACGATGTTAAATATTTAATTGATGTATCTCTTGTAAGCAAAGTTTTGTAAGATTTCATTGAATATATTCGTATCTATAGGCATTTTCATCAGGAACAAGATATCCTTCTGAATCGATGCCCTGTGTTTTATCACCATCTTTTGCTGGTACTTGTTCATCATTTGAACAGGACATTTCGCCATATTTATGCACTGCTGACTCTTGCTGTGACAAAGGGTTGTATACTCGTTGTTCCCTCAGAGCCGTCAAATTGGCAGTTGATGTTGATATGACCTTATTTTTCATACGGCACAGGCTGTAATAAAAAAAAAGATTTGAAAATCATGAAAAATGAAATAGAAATTTGACCAAAATACATACTTTTACATTATTCAACTTCACAATGCTCTTTTACAAAAAGACATATATCATAGGTCCTTCATGTGATAATATCAAACAGAAGGATTTGTAAAAGACTTTTTCAAAAAAATTATATTGTCGTTGCAAGAAAGTGAAACAAAGGCAGTAGAATATTGATCGATCCTTGAAAACCCATTTAGAAACACAATGATGATCTAGTATGTCCATAGGACACTTGATTTCTGTTTTCAAATTGCATAATACATTTCGTTTTTGCATTAATTCACAGATGAGATTTCTTGTCTGAAACCAAATTTCATTTGGTATGTTGTAAATATAATTTTGGAAGTAAGAAATATCTCTCACTTGCAAAGCTGTGTGCGATTTTGGCTCTGGAATTTACAATAACTTCGGTATTGAATTATATATTGCAACTTGGACGATGCCTCTGCTGGTGGACTCCTAGTCATAAAGGGTCATAAGACTAGAGTCAAGTAATCAGAAGTTCGGTGGTGACAGGGGACATATTTTTATATAGAAATTTGCAGTATGAAATTTTCAGAAAATTTTGTAAAAAGCTAATGACAGTTTCTCTAATGCAAAGCTTGTTCCTAAGCTAATTTTTTCACCCCCCCCCTTTAGATCATAATTTTTGTTCTCTATCACAATTTAAACATCTTTTGGTTAATGATCTTTCACAAGTATTGAATTGATTTGTACAAAAGCTACAAAAGGTGTCAAACTTACAATCTGAAGAAGCTAAATTTAGAGTAACGATGGTATATGTATTCTTTCTTTGAAACTCGTAGCTTTAAAAAACGACAGGTACACAGCGATTAGCATTTACATCGGTCCATTTGTGTGTTTATACCGGTATTGACATTTCCAATACGGCGGGTGTCTTATAACAAGCAGGAAATACTTACTTTACCGGTGCACCTGACCCATAGCTTTATAGGTTTGTGTTGTTAATCTTTGTATATGTGTCTTCATTTTTCTTTTCAGTGCCGGAGTCATGTTACGTCTTTGTTTCTTGGTGTTTCCGATGTTGCCATTGTAATTAGATAATTCGTTTTAGACAAAAGGTTCGGTTTCCATTTACTGTAATTTTCTTGCAAAATTTTTCATAGCTTGCAGTTTTTGTCAGCTACATTTGTAACACATTTTTCGTTAAATAGGAAAAAGAAGGGGAACGGGGAATGTGTTAAAGAGATAACGACCCAAAGGGGAGTAAAAATAACTCAAAGCCACCATAAGTCTTCTTGTAGGAAAAATGATTTGATCATTTGCCATATTAGAAAAATATTTTATAATTTTTTACGATTCTTTCTTTTACCGTACTGTCAGGGTGCCGCCTTCGTTGAGGGCAATTTATGACCTGCAGGCCACAGTTCTCTTGTTTGCCAAACTGGTGGACTCTGAGTATAGTCGTACAGTAAAAACGTTGCACTGGTCGCAAAAAAGTGATATTTCAATAATATGAAAATAATTTAAAAAAAATATGAAATGGTAGAAAAACAATTTTGGAACAACTGAATTTTTTGTTCGATTCTGATTTTAAGAATAAGATATTTTAAACGTCTTTTACCATGTTTTACTACTTTTGGATTATGGTTTTCCATAAAATTGATTCTGATGCTGCTGATTAAAGGTTACTCCTTGAAACTCGTATACAGCATAACGAACTTTACTGTTTATTATCCAACTTTTGTACTTTTGTATTCTGAAACTATAAATACTTAAGAAAATGAATTTTAAACGCTTACACTCTGATTAAAATAAACACCACTGTTCCAAATGTTGAAGCAGTAACAATCATTGCAATGCTAAACGGATCTGAAAAAAAATATGTTTAATGTTATAAATAAATCCACATCGTCAGCAAAATAAATGTAAGAGAATCTTAAAATATAAGAATTGTGATTTTTTGGCAATCAATATCAGACAATTACCTCTGTCAGAATGATTAAAGGAACAATGAATGTTAACCTTTAAAGATCATTGATGTCTCGTCGTTGAAGAAGCTGAGAAACTTCGATGAAAAAAGACGTATTCTGATTTAAAACTTAATACGTTAAAGCAGTTGTTATGTGTGTTACTTTAAATTTCAGAGCATTTTGTTGTTTTAACTTGAAATTATATACTGGTAAATAATCATTGAAGCCGTTACATAACAAAATTACAAAATAGTGTCATTTACCTTGATAACAATTGGTTGCGATCGCCTTCATCTTACTTTGTTTTGCCTGTACAATTTTGAAAAAAAATGTTATTCAGTTATAATTCAACAGAACTACCTGTTTGCAGTTAGTGATTTGATCATTTGCTAGTTATGAGGTGTAGGAAATGAAATGAAAGGGACAACAGGAAACACCTGCAATGGCTGAAAATTATAAATACATGCCAAAATCTGCTTGGGAACTACACAGGAAACACACAAATAAGACAAAAGACAAACGTAAACAACGATAGGAACTCGGGACAGCCGGACTTGGTACCGGCATTAGCAAAAGCTACCGGTAGGGTTAAACCGGTTTATGGGTACCCAAACCTATAAAAATGAAATATCAATAAAATAATCCTCTACTATTTAAGTAGTTTGTTTTCTTTCAGAATTTGCGTATCTTTTAATGTAACATTTTCAAATTGTTAGACTTGTATCTATATTCAGGCGACTCACTTTGTCGAAATCCATTTGGTGACCTTTTATTTTTTTAATAACCCCTAGGTCGATGTCTTTACTGGTAGACCGTTAGTTCCTAGTCGACAAGTAGTGACCTTTCAGCCCCAAACACCCATCAAATGAATTGTAACTCCTTATTTTACAAATAAAGTGGAATTGTTCGTAGGTATTATTTGCGTTACCTGTACATATTTTTGTTTTTTGCAAGAATTATTACTGCAACTGTTTTTTTAATTCATATACTTCCCAGTATTTTCTTAAGATATAATCTATTGTATTAAATTGTACAAACGTGATTAATGCCAAATTAAAGTTCAAAATTAAAACAGCAGCACAACCATGATCTTTTAGTACAAACAAAATCCTTTGATATTCTACACTATGAACAGAAAAAAGTACTGTCCATACCAGTGACAGTCTTTTTCTAACTGTCATTAACTGGAAACGTCCTATAAACAACTGTGAAGACTAGAAAAGTACTGTTATTGATTGGGACAGTCCGTAACAGTAGTTAATAGACATACCCATAACTGCGACAAACTGTAAGACACTGTAACAGTAAATGACAGTCAGTAACAGTATTTACCTGTATTGTAAATAACTGTTCCCCTTTGTTACAGTACTTTTTTAACCGTTTAAGACTGTCATGCTTGTGATGAACTGTCCCTGATTGTGACAGTACTTATTTGGCCTATTATGGACTGTCATGTACTGTTACAGGTAATGACAGACGTTTATAGAATTTACATGTACTGACATGCACTGTCCTAAACTGTCACAGTCGATTTTAGGCCATTGCAATTGTGTGGTTAATTTTACTGTCTTGTCACAGGTAGAACATGTGAAGAAGTTGTCATTAAAGTGGTGTAGAAGTTGTCATTAAAGTGGATACCAATATACTTTTATTCGTAGGATATGGCAAAATTATAATTTTCTGTAACAGTGTGTGCCTTTGGCCACTAGTCCTACGCCCGACACTAGTAAAATCAGTCTCGGGCTAGTAAAAATTTCAAGTCAATAGCCCTGTGGGCTAGTTGAAATTGTACCTTTTTCACAAAGAATCTTCTGTAAGGGCTAGTGACATTGAGTTCGGGCTAGTACAACACGGGTTCTTACTAGTGAATGAAAAAGTTTTTGGCACAGACTGCTGTAATGTACTGATTCAATAGAACAACACAGTTTTCATGGGTAAACTATTTTCCCATGCCGTAGGAAAAATAAACAATTAAAAGGTTTACATGACACAGAAAATGTTTAAATATGAAAAATCCAGTTGAGATTCAAGTGAAAATACGATCTAAAACAAGAATTCTCTGTTTTTCAATCTGATGAAAAAATACATTAAGCGTTTTTTCAATATTAGCATCCATGAAAATGTGAAATTTCACAATTTGCTACGGACTCGTCCATATGTTTAAAGCTATTTTTATTGCCAGAAGGCAATATCCAAATCACTTATCAGTTTACACTTTCTTATACCCCAAGTTTTGCGTCCCATATAGCATTACTATTAATTTTTACACAAATTATTGTATTAATTTATAGATTATTCATCTAATTTTTTCATCATCTCAAATTTAAAACAAAAATCCCAAGCACTATGTTGTGTGCCACAGTAGACAGGGCGTACACACCCTCTTTAGATACTGTAAAAAAGTTTTTAATCTTCCAATAACGAGGGTCCTCATGGGGGGTTCTAGGAATCAAATAATCATTAAATTTTTGCCTTGGTAATCAAATAATCATTAAATTTTTACCTTGGTAATCAATACATTTTTGGCTTAGTAATCAAAAAGTATATAAAAACGCAAGATAATAATAAAATAATCATTAAATAAATGCCCTGGTAATCAGGTAATCAAGAAACCCATGACGGGCCTCAATATCTTAACAATTGTACACGAAAATGAAATATATATTAGAATTTTGAAATTCAAAAATCATGTTACTTTTATATAATTTTCGAGATTAATAGTAACAGTTTCTTAAATCCATGTTTTTATAATTTTACCAGTTAATTGAAACATAAAAAAGTTAAACAAGGTAGTTTACTCGGAATACAAGTAAAACAACTGAATAAACTTTGTAACTTGTAAATAAGCATTTTTTTTCATGCTGAAGTTTAAGACTAATTTTTTATTTTATTTTATGCGCCAACAGTATTGTGTGTATAACAGCAGCGATTATGTAAAATTTAAATGTGAAAGCTTGACCCTTTGTAGTACAAAAATCAATATGTGAATGGTCATCATTTAAATCGACATAAAATGCTATTTATTGCCATGTTCGACTGCTAACATGTCAGAAAACATGCAAGTGTGTTATTTGTTATAGAATTTGCTACTAAGTTGATAGGGGGGAGTTTTTGTTAACGTGTTTTGTGCATTATCAGCTGGTTCTTTTTGTTGAAATAAATCAGTTGTTAACTCTTTTGGACCATTTAGTGTTTTCTGTTCTGTTGAATCCTGTAAATAAAAAGCACTATAATTTGCTGTTATCAATAAATTTCGTCTTCCGTGTTTGTAAATGTCAACTGTTTTAGGGAAATTGAAAGATTGTTAGCCTTTAAATGAACCCCCTGGTGTCCTTTTTAAATCTCACAATTTATCATTTACCAAAACAAATCTTTATGATAACTAGAAAAGAATAGTTTTTAATCAGACACATTTAAATATATAATATTTCTGACTAAAACTAGATAAAATGATCATGCAAATTCTGGTTCCCGTTCGGGCTAAAGATTAAAGGCACCATCTTCAGTTCAATATTAAACACTATCTGCCAAGTGCGAATCGACGAGATCATTATTATAGTCAAGCAATATATGCGATTGTTGAAAAAATCATTATTACTGTAACAAACATTATTGATTTTAAAACATTTATTATCTCTTTATCGGGATTGCATCTATTGTTTAGACTAAAATAATGATCTCATTGATTCGCACTTGGCCGAAAGTCTTAAACCTATGCGAATTTTGCGTTTAATCCCTAGACTCAACGAATTTTTGCTATTAACAAAATATATGTGCAAATTATTGATAATATGTATGCAAAGCAACTATTATTTCTTTGTAATTAAGCATTTTCTCAAATTTGTAGAAAAATCTTGTAAATATTGTGGCAGTTGGATATTTTAGGGCATATGTGCGATCTTTTTGAATGATTTTGCCTCTTTTTGCCTCTTTTATATTCTTTACCACTGATATCTCATTCAATCACTGATGCTACTTGCATTAATAGTGGCTTTTTCTGCATAATCGAAACAGTTATATGGAGACAATGTTTGATGAAAAATCAACAAACGTATGACTGAGGGTTTAACGTAAAATTGGGTACTAATGAATACAGGCTGGAGCCCGGAGGCCTGGTGTTGTAGCTCGAAGCGCCAGGCTCAACAAGGTTGGAGCAAAGAACCCCTTATATTCCCCGATAAAATTACCATAGGTTTAACATTGAACTGAAACAGGGACCTTTAACTTTATTGCAAGTTCTTCTGAATAATATGGCTTATCCGACGTACCGGAAAACGTCTCCACCTTTTATACTAATAAGCACGGTCTTGAATATCCTGTACATAAATGTGCAGGACGTCGTTCCACGGCTGCCGCCACTTGAACGACCTTTTTATAGGGTGGATAAAAACAAGCAGAATATTTATGTTGTTTAATTTAAAATATAGATTTAATGCTGTTTTACAAGTAGCCCGGTCGTTCCTCTAGTATGTCCCCTAGTTATTAAATAAAATGAAATGTATAAGGGTTTTCTAAAGGAAATCAGAAATTGGTGTATCTGAAGTGACCTCATGTCAACCGATACAGTAAGTCAGGAATGGATCGATTATCGTTAGAAAACTGATATTTGATACCTTTCAGATAGCCTCGAGTATTTTAAAATAATAAGTAAAAAACAAATGAATAATAAAAAACAAACAAACAAATTAAACTTAACAAAACAAAAAAAAACAAACAAACAAACAAACAAACAAACCAAAACAAAGGAGGACTTGCACCTCGCTACACAAATCCTTGAAGTGCATACAATCAAGCAGGTCATTTTCTGGGGAAATAACTGTGAAACATTCAATCATGATACATGTATGTGTACGCAATTCGATCTTTTTTAATCGAACTGTTTAACGCAAAAGTAAAAGAAGTGAACACGATTGATAAGAAAATAAATTATATGTAAATAAACAAATAAAAAAGGGATTTTTTAAATTTAAAATAGCGTTTTTATTACTGGACCGATCAATGCATGCTATGGCTTAAAATTCGAGAACACATTTTGGCTTCAAACAAGTGTTGAGATATTTTTATTTTCTCTCATGGTTTGCTTTTTAATCGCTTACTGAACTTTCGAAGTGGAATAGTGCAAACGAGTTCCGTTGAACAGATCTGTATTGGTACAATGATTTCATCAGAGGCGTTCTGAATGAAGTCTTACTGCAGTGTTGGCACGATGACAGTGTATAGGAATAGTTTATCCGGAGGTGTCCCGAACTGATTGGAACTGATGGACATTTCGAGGGAATCATGGGCATTTCGAGGGCACATTTTTGCATGAATTTTAATTCCTAAAATGAAAACGAACAATCGATTGTTTCGATTTAAAAAAAAATGTCCTATGAAAATTTATTTGAAAAAAGTCATTTTCCAAAAGTTCAAATTCTCCCAAACACATCAATGATGTTTTAACATGTTTAAGTGTATTAATAGGCGTTGATGGCACAACGATGGCTTCGGTGGTATCGTTTGGCTCTGTACCAAAACGTATTTTTACAAACTCAAAATGTAGATCTTTATATTTGCAGTGTTACATCACAAGGTGAAAACGTACAATCGACATTTCGGTTTTATAAAAAATAGTTTTGCAACGATAAGTAATTTACAGAAGTCATTTTCGGTGAATTGGAAATTCTTCCAACAATATTAATGATGTCATATTTATTTTAAGCGTTTTGATGGCTCACGATGGTTTTGAAGGCACACATCCGGGCATTCCGTTGGTTTTGATGGCACACATCCGGGGTTACGATGGTCTTGATGGCACACATCCGGGGTTTATGTTGGCTCGTTTGTTTCATTGTTATTTTGGAATTTTATTACATGAACATTACATTTGTCATTGTGGACTTACAATGTTGAGTAAGTATTTTGATTACAACATGTTCCGAGTCCGGGTCCGGAAAATATTGAAACTTAACTATTCATATCAATTTCCGCTTATCGTAGGTATGCAGTTCGAAATGACTTGAAATGAGATTTTGTACATGTGTGGGTAAGTGTTTTCTTCTAAAATTGTTCTCAAACGACATATAATTGAAAAACAAGAAACGCCACGGAAATTTAAATGTGATATTTGTGGCCTTGAATAAATTCTTGTGGAGATGTTCTCCTTGCACAAAAAAGGAAAAAAACATGAAAGAAATAATGTTTATAGTTCGGCCTGTGCTGAGTTTTCAGTGAAACCATGCGAAACTTTATTAATTTTGTCCAAGACCGGAACAACAATGTATCTCTGTCAGCCGAACTAAGTGCATGTTTGAGTCAAGAACCTCCAATAGACCACTTTCCCATTTCTTTTTATGAATGAATTGCTCCGGTTGACGGTGCAAATTGCGTCACTGAACATTGTGACGTTGAAAAATTATCTATATTGTGACGTCAAAATTTTATGGGAAAATTCACCAAATGGAAACTCGTCTATGCAAGTAATTTTACACCAGAATTGTGTGAAAATATTTTTACTAGATTCCTTGCATTTTTTACATGAAAGGTTTGAAGCTCTATGGCTTCGATTTTGATGGCTCTGTTGGCATTGTCATTATTAGAATTAAACAGAAATGATGTTTAAATTTATACATTGGACTGTAAAAAGCAGTTGAAGGTAAGATGTTTCTTTATAATTTGTTTTCAGTTTGATTTTGCAAAAAACGGCCTGATCATTAACATGTCTTTTACATTTGTAATTATACAGCATTTCTCAGATTTCACGGCATTTTACAGTAACACCTTCCAAACCTTAAATTGTAAGCAATAAACACAAAAAATTAGCTCAGTTTATGTGTCCATAGCACGCACATGTCCAAATAATTTGTGTACATGTATTAATTGTGTATCTATTTGTTCTAAAAATACGCGAGTCGATAAACAATAATTTACTCATCATATAGTTGAATATATATGTGCAGAAAAAAATATCTTAATACAGTCAGGGGAACTACTGGAATAAGTGATTTTATAATCACCTGTACAAGTTACTTTTGTGCATAAAACTATGAGAAGTAAGATTTGCTCCCTTTGATTTACTGCTAAAATTACTGTATGAAGTGATTATAAAAATCACTGAAAACAGTTATTTGGGTTTTTCCACCCTTAAATGTGGGTATTCTACTTGTGTTTGTCCTGCAAATGGCCTAGAATTTGTCATAAAATACAGAAGATTCATATTTTGTCAGTTTTAAATAATATCAGATAATGGAAGTCAATGTGAGTGCTGATTTAATTTTAATCAATGATTTTTAAAAAATTTTAAGGAAAAATCACTCTTACAGGTAATATTTTTCTGTAGACCCCAACTGTCGTCAGGCCCTGCAAATACATTGTACCTGTTTTTTGACCGAGAATACCACTTTTTAATGCTTCAATATAAAGTTGAATGATTGAAGTTCATAGGAAAATTATCACTGGTGGTCAGAAAATTCATTTTATAATGGAAAACCAGTGTTGAAAATGGCATTAAAAGTGAAAAAATCTTTTCAAAATCTCGAATTTCTCTTAGTGTGTCATTGTTTTCTCTACAAACATATACTTAAGATATGTCACACATGCTATTTCATTATATGGAATGGCTACAATAAATCTAATGAGTAAAACATCTGAGCAATTTAAAAATTTATACACAATTTAGACTTTTGTTAAAAGTGCTCCTAAATTATTTATAGCAGTGATTTAGAAATCACTTGTAGCAGTGGTTTCCCGACTATAATATCAAGGCTGTGTAATGAGTGATGTGAATTATAAATTTTCAATGTTTTCTGACATGTCATTGGTGTATTTGTAAATCTAATGTGTTATAGTGCGACAATCAAAAAGGCATGCAAATATCGATTAATCAGGACATTTTTATCACGTTAATATTACATTGTACTTAAAATATTTGAAAATAGGTAACAATAACTACAACAAATCATTATTTATCTGCTTATCAAAGGAGAGGAGGATGAATATCATAAAAAACATGAAAAAAGTTGTGAAGTATTTGCCAGGGGGGAGGTGGGGGGACTCTGTAGCAGAATGTATGGGGACATGCGGTTTGGGTTCAAAAATTAGTACCCGAAATTAATATTAAAATACATTGAAATCCATACCCGAATAATTACTGTCATAATGTATCCATTGGGGTGTAGTTTATACGAGAAAGGAAATCCTATAAACATGATATATATTGCATATAAAAATTGTCTATTCATAATAAAATTGATTACTTTTCATACATGTTCTCATACATGTCATAATTTTGAAACCAAATGGAAAAGACAGACCAAAATAATACCAGTTGAAACTAGAGCTGTCGGCAAAGCCAGACTAATACCACCCGCAACTGCATTTGAGTACCAAGGCATGTCATTTTGAAATTTGACCTTTAGCCACATGGTAATTGGAAAGTAAATCTAACAGAAATAAATCCAGTCAGGACTGAAATTCAAATCAGTTCAAATCTGGTACATGTACCTCATTTAAAGGGTAATACATTAAATAATATATAATTCGGTGGATAAAAACCTGATTTAACAAAGCTTTCGGCGTAAAATGAGCAATGATTTACTATCATTAAGGTCAATGGTCAAAGTCAAGGTCACAATGACCTAAATTTGGTACGTGACACATCGGCTTCCCATTATGCATCCACACACCAAGTTTGATAATTCTAGGTGCTACTGTACAAAAGTTCTGCTCCAGACACGGTTTTACTATCATAAAGGTCAAAGGTCAAAGTCAAGGTCACATTGACCTAAATTTGGTACGCGACATATCGTCTTCCCATGATGCATCCAAACACCAAGTTTGATAATCCTAGGTGCTACAGTACAAAAGTTCTGCTCTGGACACAGTTTTACTATCATAAAGGTAAAAGGTCAAAGTCAAGGTCACAGTGACCTAAATTTGGTACGCGACACATGGTCTTCCCATGATGCATCCACACATCAAGTTTGATAATCCTGGGTGCTACGGTACAAAAGTTCTGCTCCGGAAACGGTTTTACTATCATAAAGGTCAAAGGTCAAAGTCAAGGTCACAGTGCCATAAATTTGGTACATGACACATCGTCTTCCCATGATGCATCCACACACCAAGTTTGATAATCC
>MJUU01003765.1:61148-91318 GCA_002080025.1 Modiolus philippinarum | reverse complement strand
AAAGGTCAAAGTCAAGGTCACAGTGACCTAAATTTGGTACGCGACACATGGTCTTCCCATGATGCATCCACACACCAAGTTTGATAATCCTAGGTCCTACGGACAAAAGTTCTGCTCCGGACACGGTTTTACTATCATAAAGGTCAAAGTAAATTTGGTACGTGACACATCGTCTTCCATGATGCATCCACACACCAAGTTTGATAATCCTAGGTGCTAGTTCAAAAGTTCTGCTCAGGACACGAAATGCACATGGTTTTACCATCATAAAGGTCAAAGTCAAGGTCACAGTGACCTAAATTTGGTACGCGACACATCGTCTTCCCATGATGCATCCACACACCAAGTTTGATAATCCTAGATGCTACAGTACAAAATTCTGCTCCGGACACGAAATGCACATGGTTTTACTATTATAAAGGTTAAAGGTCAAAGTCAAGGTCAAAGTGACCTAAATTTGGTACTGGACACATCGTCTTCCCATGATGCATCCACACACCAAGTTTGATAATCCTAGGTGCTAGGGTATAAAAGTTCTGCTCCGGACACGAAAGGGGACGGACGGACAGACATGGTGATTCCTATGTACCCGCAGGTGTAATTTTGCAATAAATATAATTAAATAAAAAAGAATTTGAATATATTTTTTCCTAAAATTGTTTGGAACCTGGATAGGAAAATTGACATCTTCAATGACGCGATTTCATGAGAATAAACGAAACCAAATGCTACTTTATATACATGTACATTTGCAGTTATATGCTACAAAGGACACTGCAAATCAATTTCAGATTGAAGCGTTTATGCCAGTTGACAACAATTTCAATACATAAAAGTTAAATAGACAAAAAGTTCCAAACATTATGAAATTCAAAATGAATTTGATCCTACACAATGTACATGATGTATAACTTTTTGCTTGTATATTGCACATTGCAGGTAAACACATTGAATTTGAAGTTGGAAAGACAAAGTCATCATGGTTATGAGATGCGCTTTTTTGAGTAATGGTTATGTGTTAATTTTTATTAATTTGTTATCACTATCCATTGCTTGAATGAGTGTTAAACATTGCAGCTTGAATCTGCCTAACATCTTTAAATCAGATAAGAGTTGGGATGCCATAAGGTAAGAACCATCATATTGTAATATTTTAGCTAATGAAGGAGGTGACTTTTGCAAAACATCCAAGTATCTTCTCTGAAACTTCCATCAAAGATGACCCCAGCGGAGAACATAATGACTACATTCAACAATCCTAGTGCAGCAAAATAGATATTAAATAGGCTGGATGTAATTGACCGAATTATTTGTCCTGATGTTATTGGAATGATGTAGTGTTGTTATGAACGAGGCCAACGTCCATTTAACTTTTTTTACAGCCGCAAAAATTTTGCGGTCGTATAATGGTATGGTGCTGTCGTTGTCGTCGTCGTTGTCTGTAGACACTTCTGTTTTTGGTCAATAACTTAAGTTCCTGTTGACCAATCCTTATGAAATTTTTACACAATGTTCCTTGGCACAAAAGAAAGGCTTGGCTTAGTTTTGGTCATCTTGGCCCCACCTGTTTTTAGAAAAGAGGCCAAAAAGGGTTAAGATATTGTCACATATTTGACTGTAGAATCTTTAGTATTTATAAGATTTTGATGGGGTTTCTTTCAATGTCCTCCTGAGGAAATTTCCAATCAGTCATATGCCAACGGATTCTCCTCTAAACCCACTGAGCCAATTGGAAGCAAGCTTGGTTACAATAGTCTTTAGATGTTTTCCTTCAAAGTTTATGATTTTTATGTTCATACCTCATTCAAGATGGCCGCCAGCAAATGTCTTCTCCTCTGAACCTACTTAGCCGATTGGAACCAAACTTGGTGACAATTGTCTTTGGGTGATCCCTTCCAAAGTTTGTGATTTTTAGTTTGTACCTCATCCAAGAATGAAAATGTAACATCTGCTGAACTGATTTATAGTATGAATGGGTGGTCTATTGGTGACAATGAATAAAACCAGTCACCAGGTGAGCGATACAGGCTCATGTGAGCCTCTAGTTGTTCCGATCCTATAAAAACATGACCACCAGCATGGAACATAGTTTTACATTGAACCCTATGGGAAAATCATATTTTCATCTTCTCCTCTGAAACCACTGAAGCAAATCCAACCAAACATTAATTACAGGAATAATGTACGGAAAGTATTTTAGAAAAAAATTGCTCATTTCATTTTGATCCAATAAAAACGTGGCCTCCAGTTAAGAACATAGTTGAACATTGGAGCCCGATATGAGAAAACCATCCTTTTCATCATCTTATCTGAAACCATTCAAGCAAATTTAACTAAATATATTGAAGGTCCTTTGCAAAAATCACTCATTTCAATAGGATCAGACAAAAACACGAATGCTAATGGAGAACATCGTCATAGGTAAACATAAGACCCCATTGGTAAACTTAATTAATAGCTACAATGTAGGTCCACTGTAGCTTCAGCATTTATGGTTCTTGTGAATTTTTGGGAATCTGTTTACCAAATAAAAAGTACAAATAATCTTTTGAGTTATGGTTCTAAAGCTACATACAATGAAATTCAGTAATTCACAATAAACGTTGTTTATTTACATATCCAGTATTGCTTGTAAATAGATAAATAAATAAATAAATATTGAGTTACTTTAATGCAAATAAAAATTAATTAAATAGACCTTTTCACGCTAACTGCGGGGTAGTCCCACTAACATAAATATTACGATTATTAGTCCCAGATTTGTGGTTCAAAAGTTTTTATACATATTTTAAATTATGTTCTGTTCTGTTCTATTTTATATTAGTGGTACATATGTACAATGTTAGGGTTACACATTATGGTAGGTTTACACTGCCGATCAAAGCAACTCGACCGAACTCGATCTATGAATATTCATGAATATTAATTGATCGGGACACTGATCTTGAATGCTCGGGTTCGGTCTACTAACCAAATCGGGGCGATCTTACTAACTCTGCTGAACTCGAGCTGTGTTCCCGAATATTTTTGACATGTCAAAAAATATCGCGTAGAGGTCGTGTGTATTATATGTCGAGAACAGGTCGGGAATCAATCGTGGTCTGATCGAGGTAGTCGTGAAGAGGTCGAAAAGGGATCGGTCTTGATCGAGTTTCAAAATTTTATCCGATCATGCCGACTTCTACCCGACTTTAACTCATTCGCTTCTCGATTTATGCCGAGTTGCTTCCAGATCAACTCGATTAGTACTCGATCATTACTCGACTGACACGATTCTTTCTTTTTTCTATATACAAGACCTTCCCGACCATAACCCGATTTTTTCCCGACCTGTATCCGACTTTAACTCGATCACTCACGACATCATGTCATCTTTTCACAATAGCAGAACATGAGGCTTTCAAGAGCTTCAGTCTCTCACTAGGGCCTTACTTCAGTTTTTAAAGGAGCAATCCAAAGGACTCCAATGACTATTGTGATCAAGTTTTCCTAGTGATCATCTTTGATATGATTAGAATCTGCCGGATACTATCTCAAGTGGGGACCAACCAAGGACTCTTGTTTTCAATTTTGGCCAATTGGCAAAGTAGTTTCAGAGTAGAAAGTATTTGAATGGATATCTAAGGTGTGTCGAATATTTAATTATCTTCCCCGTTGTGGGCCATCTTGGATTTCATGGATACTATTTTGAAATTGGAACATCCAAGGACTATTTTCACCAATTTTGTTTGCAATTGGTCCAGTGAAAATCCTTCTGGTACAATGTTTAACTTTGTTCCCCTTTGGCAGTCATCTTGTATTAGCTGACGATATGACAGACACTATTTTGAACAGGGACCATCATTTGGCAATCGTAACAAGTTTGGCCTTATTGGCTTAGGAGTTTTAGAGGTAACGTTTAAATGAGTTTTCCCATAAGATCCAATTTAAAACTACTAGTATATTCCCAGTTGGCGGTTGTAATTGATTAGAAACGGACATGACTTTTTTCACATTGAACCAATCGAGGTTTATCATGACTCGGCGGTTTCTGGATAGAATATATTTGAATGCAAAGTTCTTGGACAACGGACACAAAATAATGGCAAAAGCTCAGTGTTGCTATTATTGTAGAAAAGAATATTAGACTGTGCATGCTTCTAGTATAAGGATGATGTGCAGAGGGCTTAAATTCGATCGAATATAGTTATGCTGACAGAATTTGAAATTGAAACCAAGATGTAGCCAATATACACAGCCCAGAAACAGATTCACTAAATACGTGGATTCAAGAATTAAATATATTATTTCTTCCGAGCAGGTTTGTTCTCTTATCACAAGATATGATTCAAGCTAAATCCCATCAGAAAAATATTATTTTGAATATTTGTAACATTTACTAGAAACTAAAAAAAATTCTTTTAGATTTGCACCGGGAAAATGTACCCAACGGGCAGCCGCTCGCCATTTTCACTTTATAAAAACCGGATTTTCTACAGAAATCAGATTTAAAGTTGTACATGGAAACTACTGTAAATCTAGTTACCACCGATATCATGTGATGATATGTCTTCTGTTTTATGTATCAGATTAGTGATACATGTAATGGCAGGAAAAACGCACAGTCGCGTTCTGACGCATGTTGAGGATGGCCTGCTAGTATGTTAAAGCGAACATTTATTCCTCTATAATGATGACTTTGAAGCATTTGCTATTGTATAACCCAAACTACACACTTTCTGTGTCAGACCCACCTTCTCTGCTACTCTAGATATATCACAGTTATCATCTTTTCTTTGAAGCATCAGCCACATGGGCCACAAATTTTGCTGCTCTTTCACCATGCTGAACTGTTCTCTGAATTTTCACATTTTACCCCCGTATATACAAACTTACTAATAGGACAAACTCGAGCACACTCGACCATTTCTCGATCTTCTTCCGACCAGGTCTAGTTAATCAAGCATAAATCGGGCTATAATCTGGCTCAATCTGACAAAGTCTGGTTGGTCAAATGTGGGTGGAGCATAAGTCGTACGTGAATCGTAAAGAGATCGAGAGTGGTCGAGTGTTAGTCGTGTTAAGTCGGGTAAAGGTCGAGTGGACGTCGTGAGCTAGCTCGATCAATCAATTTTATGACGTTGATCGGGATAGAACAGCATTGTCGAGTTGATTGAGTTGGTCTGATCGGCGGTGTAAACCTAGCATTAGAAATAGGAGAATGATTCAACATCTATCCAATTAACAAAATGTAATAAACAAGTGGTCAAGTCACCACCTGTCACCTTGACCAGGTGTTGATTAGCCCGAGGGCGTCGTAAATCATTGTTGCAGTCAGATGTTAAGATGTTTAAAATCATTGTAGTTGTGTTATTTAGAAAAAAAGGAATATTATAAATAAATAAATAATGGATTCTAGAATCTGAAATGACATTATATGTATATTACGGGGAACATATACATCATCATGCATACACAAGTCACTCGTTGTACATCAGTTGACAATAATAATAAAATAAAATTTGAAAAACCAAACTATTATCTTTTGAATAGATTTATTCACGTTCATTTACTCAGTACAAGGAAATCCAGGAGCGGATCCAGGAAATATGAAAAGGGGTTCCAATTGAGAAGTGAAGAGAAATTTCGCCGAGCAGAGCGCGAAAACTTATGGGGTATTTCTTAGTAAAACGCCAGTATTTTCATTAAAAATACACGATTTTCAAGATAAAAGGGTGGATTCCAACCCACGGAACCCCCTTGGATCCGCCAATGAAATCTAAACAAATCCTTGCTCAGTTCAATGTCATGTGTATCAGAACAGTGAAAAAAAGCATATAGCAGTTTTTGCGAACACCCGAATTTCAAATTTAATATTATTTCAATATTTTAATTATTACAGCTTTGAAATAAAAATTGACATATTATAACACTGATTGCCAAACAGAATAATAAAAGACCCTGCCCTCTTCCGGTTGTCACCATATTAGAAAAATATGAAATTTTGCCAGTTTTCAATTGAAATTGGAAGTAATTAAATCAATTTCTGTAGTGTTAGAAAATACATCATTTTGTAGATAAATTACATATCGATATTAGAATATCTCCAGTTAACAAAAACATGACTTTACGGGCTCGATTGGGAAGGGGGGAGACAGTCACAAAGATTGTATCCTTTAATTTTAGATGATTTTATTTATTAATGTTATATTATATGTTTTTAAATTTACCCTTATATTTGAGGCTTGTTTAGGGGGGTCCCAATATCCTGTATCCCAGTAAGTCTGAACGAAAGCATCCCTTTGAAAATTGAAAATATCCCATTAATTATTGAAATATCCCGTTTTTTCTAGTCAAAATATCCCATATCCCAGTACTTTTTGTCTCAAATATCCCATATCCAATTAACAAAAGTGGCAAATATCCCGTATCCCAATATACCCTAAACAAGCCTCATATTTAGAAACATATCTTTATATTAATTTATTCATTTATATTATTAATGTCATTTTTTTAAATGGTGGTCCAAATTTCAAGATAAAAGTCTGTGATTGATATGAAATTGAGACGAAAGTCAAAATTTTGGGATGAAATTTCACAAAAGTCCAAGCAAATCTGGTTATTAATTTCATTCCTTTTGGAATAGACTTAGACTCTGTTATTTGCATATTTCGTTTAATTTACAACCATGTAGTGCCTGCAGGCGAATTACCCAGTTAAAGTCGATAGAATACTGCATCATAATTTCACGAGGTTCACCGATCTTTAGATTTTAATAAAATTTTGATATTTTAAGCTGGAAAGAATTAAAAAATCATTTTCTATAACTGTGAATAAAATCTATATACATGTTTTATTTTAGCTTTTATTTCACTTCTCGCAGTTTATTAATATTGTTATTAAAAACATGGATCCAATTAACCTGCATTTGACCATATGTAAGCTGTTTTAGGAGAGGGTTTTGGAGACTCTAGCCGCAAATCTGATGGTAGCGATACACCCGTTTGAATTTTTGCAACAAAATCACAAAACGTCATTCCTACAAATTGAATGGGAAATTGTCGCAATATCCTGTTGATGCACAGTAAAACCTGTAAAATATTTTCAATGGTCCTTTGAACTGCCCAATAATTTTTTTATATATTTATTTGAAATTTACATTCATATTGAATCAGGCAAATACAACATATTTATAACACAACATCATATAAATGTCTCTGAAACTGATATATTTTAGCTTAAAATAACCAATATTATAGATATACATCCTTGAAATAACACAGTTGAACTGCAATATAATTTAGACTCTTTAAAATTTTGACTGGTTACGGTAGATGCCACTTCGATTCTAATGATTAACGTCTGTTAATCTCATTGATTTCCGCCGTGCGCGGTCCCGGCTTATGAATAGGCCCGCAGCATCCTCTGAGCTTGGAGTATGAGTCGTCCTAACAGAGGACCCCGAGGGAACCCCGGGATATAGAAAGAGGACCTAGTATCTTCGGCTTGCGGGGTGTGACCCCTCCTAAACGGAGGCTGACCCCGAGGGTCCCGGGATATAGAAATAGGACCCATTCCGTGGTTGTGCGGGATTAATAAATACACAACCCATCTTTCGGATGGGATGTAAACTCAGGTCCACGTGTTGGAAGAAATGCCACGCTTCCTGCACGTTAAAGAACCCTTGTAGCAAGCTCTTTTTGGGGTGGTCCGTAGGTGATCGGCTACAAGGCTAAATTCCCCGCCCTTGACGATTTCACCCTACTTTTCCAGTGGCAGTCAGAATTTCCCGTCCCATGGCCCTTTCCATACCCCAAAGATTTATTTATTAACAAACTTGTTCTCGTCTTGATATAGCTGAAATATTGCTGAGTAGACGTTAAACAATATTCAATCAATCAATCAATCTCATTGATTTTACTGTCTAAGAAGAAATGGCATTCATCCTCGATTTAATTGTATTTTTGACACAATCTTTTTCCTCTCGGTAATTGTAACGACATAATCACTCATACGAAATTTTGATAAAATTTTGAAGTGATATATTGCGAAATTACGGATGTTTTGTGTTGCTTAATTTATTCACTCAAAAATAGGTAAATTTTGTACATTTGATCCAAAGAATCAGTGCCATATTATACTCTCTTTGAAAAAATAAATATTTGGGACTGTAGAGGTATTATTTTTAATAAAAAAAGATAGTGTATGATAGAAAACCATGCTATAAACTATATGACTTAAATTCTTATGCCACATTGTATGAAAATAAAGCAAAGAACTACAATGGCCTAAAATCGACTGTTACAGTTCATGAAAGTGCAAGTCAGTAGTGTAAATTCCACAAACGTCTGTCATTATCTGTAACAGTTAATGACAGTTCGTAATAGGCCAAATAAATACTGTCACAATCGAGGACAGTCTATCACAATCATGTCAGTTTTTAATGGTTAAAAAAGCACTGTCACAAGCGGGGACAGTTATTTGCAATACAGGTAAAAACTCTCATTGACTGTCCTGCACTGTTACAGTGTTATACAGTTATTTGCAATCAAACATATGTCTATAAACTACTGTTAAAGATTGTCCCAATCCATAACAGTACTTCATTGGCCTTCGGCAGTTGTTAATAGGACGCTTACAATTTATGACAGTAAGAAAAAGACTGTCCCTGGTATGGACAGTACTTTTTCTGTTCATAGTGCTAGCTCACTCTACATAAACTTGGTTTTTGCAAGCCTTTTAAACCAAACTAGAGGTGACTGTGGCAAAGCAACAATAGGAATTCTACACGCACCCCCTTTCCTAAAAAAATATAAAGACAAATTATCTCCTTTTCGTGGTGTTGGACAAAAATTGTATTCCTTCATTGACACAAAGTATAAAGTTCTTCATGTACATTTTATAGGAATCCTTTCATAGGTTAAAGAAGAATTGCTCTGAAAAGGCTATATTTGCAGATGAAATAACTGAAAAGTGAAGAGTCGAATTATATTCCCTTCATGGTGTCTGACAAAAGCTACATGTATGTTCCTTCATGAACATCTGCATAATATATTTTGCTTATGAAAGTTTCATTTAAGTCTTAATTTTCTTCAAGAGGAGATGCACTTACAGACATACAGACAGGCTTACAATATTTAATACATTATCAGTGGATATATCAATTGTTAATATAACATTATCGAAAATATTGCTTAAACAGAATTCTTCAAATATCACTCAGATAGCACTCAGATAGTCATGAAGTGATACAAAGTAACCAATGAGTTCCTCAAAACACTTATAATACTAAAAGACTTACTGAGGTTTTACACAGTAATGGATATTTTTCCAAACAATTTTGTACCATAACTTTATATCCAGAGGAACAGATTTTTACAGCCATGCAAAGTTCACCATCTGATGGTTTACCTGGAGAGATATAAAGATAAACAACTAGTATCAACAAAATAATTTATGATATTTGATCTTATTGTATGCATTTTGATGATGTAGTATAAAAAAAATTAAATTTTCAAAGAATAAAAATACCTTTTTTGATAGAAGAAATACCAGCTCTTACTGTAGTTTTCTTACCTTTTGTTAATTTATGAGCTCTAAAAATGGGGGTCCACATACGTTCCGTCACCACTGGATTTCCAATATAATTTTGTCCATACAATACTGAATTACCATCTCTGTAACATTTCTCTTGATAGCCATTCCAGTTTGATTTTACAATTTGGTCTGAATATGACAAATTTTACTGTTTACAATGAAAGGATATGGATTAAATGCACATAAAACAAAGTCTCTTCAAATACATGGTAGAACCAGACAAGCCGTAAGTATTAAGTATTGAGACTATTAAAGATGCTAAAAATCATTATTATTCTTCAATGTACAAAGTTGATCACAAGTGATAAGTTTCCATCATATGCTCTCATAGTGTTTTAATTTTATAGAAAATAATAAACATTTTTTTATTTTAAAACCAGCATGAAATTAAAATTATTATTTTAAATCTACCGTTCTTTGGGCTTATTATTGTACACTCATGTTTTCCCATATATCGCCAAACGAATACCTAAGCAGTATATCGTTGTAAAATACGACTGCTGATTATAGAAAGTTATATTGATACTTACGAGACGTATTGCTACAGGCAAAACGGAACTGATTTCTACAGTTACTTATTTTTAGGTCGTCAATGTCAGCTAAAACCAATTTAGCTGTTATACACTCATCATCATAAAATAAATGGCTTGATGTTACGTTTAAATCTGCAAAAGGCAAATTAATTTCATTTTTCATTTTTTCAAAAGAAAAAATAAAATAAATAAAAAAATAATAATAAATAATAATAATTAAATGTTAGAAAGAAGAAACAATAAAAATTTTTTTTTCAAATGTTTTGATTAAATTTGCACTGAGGAAACATCAGTAGTCGAAATGGTCACCTGCAGAACTAAGTTTACAGTAACTTCCGCCTGTATTTAGTTTTATTTTTTGAACGATTACTCCATTATTTGATGTTATTAAGTCCTGGAAAGGGGTATGTGTTCAGCAAACAATTATCGGTTCTTCGGTACTGACCGAAAAGCTGAGCTATTTTGAAGCAAAGAGTTCAATTTTTTTGTTTGAAACTTTGTTTTTTTCTATTGCAAGTATATTCCGTCTTGTTTCCATCGGACATTGAGACAATTTTGGAGGAAAACTTAAAAAACAAAACAAACTACCCAATGCTGACCCCTGCAGTTTGACCAGACTTAAAAGATCGTGTGCGAACATCACAAATAATGATTCTTCACATTACTAATCATGTGGCTTATTTTAAGCAATTCTTACCTGAGTTAATATCTTTTTCAAAGTATGACAACTTGTTATCAAATAACAAAATATCGAAGTTGCTGTAAATTAATTTTCTGCATATGCACATTTCGACAACTTATGTCTCATAAGGGCAGATAAAACCAAAACTTTTGGAAGTACATTCAAATTGAGGAAGAGAGGAAGAGAGGAATTGTTCATTTGGTCGATTGAAAGTATTTAGTTATATTACAGTGTCATCAGTTAACGTGGAAAAACCAATCACTTGAAGAAATCTTGGAACGTCCTATCATAGCATAGAACACTCTTAAAATCATACCACCATTAAATAAAAATCACTAAACAAAGTGGTAAATTGAAACTAAGATACACAATGTACCCGAATTCAACACAACAGCCTTGTTCGGTTTGCAATTAGGAAGTCAGAGTATTCTTCTTTAAATAACAATATGCCAAAGTTGTTGTACATTTAATAACTGCATTTGGAAAACCATAAACCTAAAGATGTATGGAAGTTGATAGACAACAAATAGCAAATAGGATCTACATCGAAAGCAGAATCAGCTAAGGACAAAGCTTTGCACGATGAAGATAATCCTTAGATTAAACCATATTTTTTTTCTACACTTTATATTTTACACGTTTACCAACAAAATAGTGATTCTCAATTGACATGAAATATTGACCACTTAAAAGGTATTTTACAATTTCTGGCTATTACTAATATTTACCAAGGCAAACTAAAATTATACCTTGCTTTCAAGAGCCTCTATCTTGTTTTTGAAATTTATTCATACACTGTACAAAAATAAATTCAAACATAAGAAAGCTTACAATAAAATAATTCATCCGTCGGTACAAAGGGGTCCCTTTAGGGGTTTAAGCTTGATCAATTTTGGATCGCGATTTGTGAAAGATATCCGTAACAATTAGTGTGATATTCCAAAGATAAGTGTGAAGACGTGGAAGCAAAAATCAACTTAGGGTGATTTTACTAAATTCAAAAGCGTGATTATATATATTAGTGGTATATTCAAGACTCCTCATAAACATTGTTATAAATTCTTTGACACAATATAATGCAAATATATGCTTTCCTTCCTTTTTTCCATGACAAATGGCTTTGAACCATAAAATTGACTTTAGCATTGCTCGAATATGTACCAAAATACCTGAAAATAATTTGAACAGCATAAACGATTTTCCAGAGCTACACAGACTTTTATCGTTGGTCGGACATTTTTCTCTGCAGTTGGTAAGTGTTGCAAAGGGTTCTGTCTTATCTTTAATACAGTAACATTCCTTGCCCTGAAAATAATTTTGATATTTTGAATATGTTGAAGTCCCATGTTTGCTTGGATTTCATGTTATCATGCCAAGCGTTATGAACAAGACGGTTATGTCTCTTCTTAAAAATGTTCCTTGCTCAAACCATGAAATGAATGTTGATAAATGAATAATGTCGTTCATTTCAAAATGGCATTGGAAAAAAATTCATAAATAAAGTAAAAACTGTCATATAACTGCAAAGCCTTTTCTGAAAACTTTTTTTTGCCTCTGAACATGGCAACTAAACTTTTCAAAGACGGATCATATCCAGAATAGGTTCTGTCAGTCTCGGTCAATTTTGAAACTTCCGGGAACATAATTTGCATTTTTAGCACCAACATATGACGTTTCAATCAAAACAATGTGGACGTCATAATCTATCAACGTCATATTTTTTGCGGGAAACGTTTTCAAATTACAAATTCTATCGTGATTTCTCGGTGTCACATGACGAGACTTACAGACCCTTTTATTTGAATAGGTATGTTATATGAACACTTTTTATTTTAGCTGTTAGACTCCTTTAGCATCTGTTATTAATTGATTTTTAGATAAATAATTAAAAGGATAAGAAAAAGGGCGATGTATGTACATTGTAACAACATAACGTCACCACTTCCACACGTATTTTTTACTGTTCATATTTGAATTATAAATCTACATAAACAAAGTCTTTATGTTATAATAAATTGAGTTGATTTGATATAATTTTCTCTCGTATTTCACTATACTGAACACACGTTCATTTGATTTCCATGTGACACTTACCACAACATCTCTTTTGATTTTTGTCTTTTGTACTTTCACTTTTTTAAGGTTAACATTTTCCTTCTTTCATATTCAACGATGAAATAATTGAGCATTATCTGCTGTTTATTATATGTTGTAGAAATCATCATCATTTTCCATTTACAAGTGACATACCTTCACGGCAAAATAGGAATGTGTTTGGTCATTGGAACATTTCAGCAAACAGTCATTGATAGATACTTTACTTGATGGTGCCGTTATTTCTTTTTTGCATCCTGTAATGAAAAAAAATGCATTCGATTGAAGTATTTTTCAGGTATGACAATTAGCTATTGAGCCACTTGGTTGATGTATCTTTGTTCTCTATCAGTATTTACACACATTTACACATTAAGATTTATGGATTTCCAAATGATTCCATTTCATCTGCCCTGAAGACACGTCCTAAGTTGTCAGTATGGCCATATGCATACAATAAATTTATTAAATTCATAGTTACTTGTTATTGTGTTATTGAATAGTTATTTTGTTATTTCGACCATTCTGATTCTTGCACAAGAAAAGCATTTGAGAAACATGAATGTTCTGAAACGAAAGTTATACAAATGTCAAAGTTTGAACTTCATCATGAATGCCTTCAAGTTAGCTCAATATATATAATAAAACTACCCTACAATAGAAGGAATTATATACGTGAAGTGACTTTTAATATGAAAGTTATCTATTTTAGGCATATAGATATGGCCAATGCGAGCTTTGACAATAATTGAAGCTGTTTCGTGCGAAACGCAAAAAGATTATGTATTTGAAGAAATTTCATTCCCGAAATTTCATAAACATTTTGCAAAAAACACAGTGTTTTTAATTTTTTTTTCTTTTGACATTCATTTATAACATTTTAGAAAACTATACAGAAATTGACTTTGTCAGAGGTGAATATGTTTTTATTGACCTGTTAACCAATATTCACTGATACTATCAATCGAGATTAATACATGTATCTGTGTTTCAAAAAAGAAAGAGCCTTTGATATAAAAAAATTTGACCAAACGCAAATGAATGAGCAATCGTTTATTGTTTTTACGAATAAAAAAATATCTATCAACTCTTCTGTTGTCGCCGCCGTTAAATCATTTTACACGGTTAATACCGATTTTCAGAATATAGGTTTTTCAGCTCCACATAGTTTATTTTCAATATATATTGTATCTTTGTCACAAGATATTTTTACGCGGAAAGGGGAAGTAGACCATTTTGTTTTAGAACAAATACCACCCTATCTATTTTTATTTTTAAATTTGTTCTTTCTAATGTTCGACAATCGCATTAAATCCCGGTATAATCTGCTGTGTTAATTTCATTACTTATAATATTTCCTGTTTATATTAATTTGTTGGCATAAATGACATCAAGTCTAGGTACAGTATTTTGTTAAGGTCTTTTAGTTCATATTTTATTTCCTTTTTCCGATATAACCAATATATAGAAAAAATTAACATTTGTAATTTGATTATTTATTGGTTGATTTTGATTCTGTAGTGCTTTTTTCTAAAAGAAACGAAACATTTATTTTGCCGGTACTTCCGAAATTCAGGAATCCATATGTATTTCTACAACTTGTAACTGAACGACCCGTCTTGTACAGTTTTGAAAAGTATTGCAGATCTAAGGTCAAACTATTAATACATGTAGTATTGTTAGGGTTTTGGCGTTAAGAACTTCCTGGATTGAGCAATGATGCTTTTACAATCTTATAAACCTTCTATCAGTTTTTTTAACATATTTGATTTTATGGTCTTCCAAACGTTTAGATTTTATCTGCACTGAAGAGACATAAGTTGCCGAAATGCGCATATGCAGAATTTAAATTCACAGTAACTTCGGTATTTAGTTATCTGTTGTAAAATATACATATTCATTTTTATGAGGAAATGAACAAAAAATGATCAGGAAATAATTATATAAATTTTTGTAAGAAGGTCTCCAATCCAAGTCTTAGTGGACTTCATTTTTACAATAAATTTAAAAAAAATAATGTAAATGGCGTCCTGGTGAAAATTTTCTTAATGTTTTTCCTGAATTTGGGATAAATCAGCATAATTAGAAAAAAAAAACAAAAAAACACTCGTATACGTTTATCGCTTTTCAACACCATATGGCAAGAAAATACAAAATATGAACTTTCGGTCGAAAATCATTGTATGATGCATTTGAAAGCTATTATCCCGTTGAGTATCCCTTATTCGAGCTACAATCTCTGGTACATGAATCGGTTTTCAGAGACTCCGGCTACAGCTCTGACGGGCGCGTCCCCAATAGGTGGATAGGGGAATGCAATGTCTATGTGGGGAAATAAGTTCATAATATGGAAAGCCTGACCGCGAACCATTTTTACCGGACTGAGTTGAGAAACACCACGCTCCATGCAGTATAAAACACCCCTTCTATATTTTCAAGGAAAGAATACTCACTGTTCCTGTCCATCCTCATTTCATCCCCTTTCCTGTGGCAACAAAAATCCGTTGCCCCTAATTGTCCCTCCACCTTTTTTCTTTTTTAATTGATTTATTTGTTGTCGTCCTGATAAACATGAAATATTGCTCACTTGACCTTAAATTCAATTGAGCTGCAAGAACATAGTTATTTTTAAAACCTCAATCGGATGAATATATTTTCCAAAGTGAATCCACCGAGATGTTAGAACAAAGGAGTGTGGACTAACCTCTTCTTCCTTTAATATAGAGCCTAAAGATAAAATTTGAGTACCAATAAAACTCTTTTTGCAGTAACTCTGTTAATGTTATCCAGTATATTAGAAAAAAAATATTCCGAAATATCAAAAGTTTAGTACGTGTTCCAATATTTTATCTCGAATAGGATGCTTTCACCCCTATATGTTTTCTTTTTGAGTTTTTTAAACCTGGAGATGGGATGTTTTCTCCTTGACATCTACCCAAATTCTGTTCTGTATTATGCCTCCATCAATTCAACACAACTTACAATTATCTGTTTGTTTATACGAGATTAAATGATCATTTGATTTTTTTGGGGTATGATAATATTTTCCCTTGTTAAAAAAATCAGGATAGAGTATGAAAAAAAAAATTATTGAAAGACAGGCGGCTTGAAACAAAAATTAAGTTAAACATTAAAAAAACTTTGATCACTAAAATATCTGGTTGTTGAAAATGATATTTAGCAGACGACAAACGTCATTATGCACTTAATCATGTTAATTGTTTCAAATTATAGAGAATGTGTTTTGTTCGAAATAAAAATATACACATAGATTACAGATGAAAAAAGGAAAACTATTGAAAATAGAAAAACTGTGAGCAAAGCTCACTAATATACCCCCCGCTCCGCCCTGAAAAAATCAAATCAAAATTTTAAGTAGATGGTGCATTATGTCAATTTGTACTAAACATTCTGTGAAAGTTTCATTGAAATTCATTGAGTGGTCTAGGAGGAGTTGTCGCCACAAAGTTGTACCCCTATGGCGGCGCAAAAACGAAGGGACGGACGGACAGACTAACGAGCAGACGCCATGATCAATACATACCAACCGCTAAGGCGGGGGTATAACAATTTGTAAAATTAAGTATTTTCACGAAAGTGCTTGTTGTTCATAACATGATATGACGTGTCAGTATCCCAAATGGAAGTGGACATTTTCGGCTAGATTTACGTCCTCCCATATTTGACTACCGACTTTGACATTTTCCTGGTTTTACTCACCAACAGTGTGATGGGTGCTGATAACAGAGTAGGACTTGCTTTCCCTTCCGGAGCATCTGATATCACTCTCAGTTTCACTGGAGTTCACACCGTGAATTCTTTTGTTTTGAACGTTGTGATTTCTATTTCTGTGTTTTTATCTGTCTAACGTCATTGTTGTATGTGTCTAACGTTATTGTTTTCTGTGTTCTCGTTTTGAGAATGGGTTTTGACTTCATTTTTGTAAATTCCACTCCTTTATTCCTTCGGCATTCTACTGCCATTGTTTCATACCACTTGGCCGATATCTCTGCTATTGCACGGTTTGTCCCCGAGGATATCATCCACTCAGTAGCTTAAGTTTACTTTAGCCATGAGAATAAAGAATCAAAAAGAATTAATACCAGCTGGGGCGTCTCCAGGGTTTAAAAGGTCCCTTGCCGATGAAGCGATGGACACGGGTTCATTGGGAGAGTCGTCTAATACCAACTTTGATTGATTCTCAGGAGTCAGTTTCAGATCAGTCGTTTACTTCTAACAGCTCACAAGATTCTGTCCCCAAAATTAAACCTTTTTCAGTTATATTACATGACATTTTTAATTTTCCTGATCAGCACTCGCAGGGCACAATTTCATCATGCCGCGTAAAAAATTGTAAAACATGTAACATACTTATCACAGACACAAATTTAATATAAAAGAAATTTAACGAACAAAACTTATTTTACAAGAACATACAGCGATCTGAATTGCTCCTCAAGGAATCTCATTTACGGCTTAGAGTGCTATCTTTGTGGATTAATGTATGTAGGGGAAACAAAACATAGGTTGAACAAACATATGTGCGGACATGGATACGAGGTCAAAGACAACAAGACCCGACATGTTTACGCACATTTCAACTAACCTGACCACTCCATTGTAAACATGAAAGTCAGGCTTATCGAGAAAATATATCATAAAACCAATAACCCTTCACTTAGTATACCTTACCGTCTACAAAGAGAGGAATACTGGATCAGAGAATTGGGGACTGCAATACCCTACGATTGCAATGATAACATAAAAAGTGTAAATAATCTGTCAAGTCCAGGATTCAGTTCGTTGAATGTGATGAATATGTTATATAGAAGCAAACGCAGACTACGGACCACGTAGTCATAGGCACTATACTGCTCTAAGTCTGCAGTTCATTTCAATTAATGGTCTTCTTCCGTTCATGACCATTCTTTTAGGTATTCATCACATTCGTACCGAACTGTATTCCTTGCCACGTTCAAAACTTCATTCCTTCTACAAAACATGCATAGCATCATCCGTAATGATAGCCATTCCATAGAATACAAATTAATAGCGATTGTTTAGGATATATCAAACCACCGACCGTTCTAGCCTGTCACCACATCCGCTAACAAACCTGATATTCGGACATTTATCAAAATTCAATTCGCCAATCAAGGCTTGGACACTATAAACCTTGCTAACATTCTACACAGCAAAACAGTGACATCAAACATTCCACCTTATTCTAATGACCAATCAGTTCCACTTATCTCATATTCCTACACTAAACCAATTGCAACTTCCATTTTCAATTACAAACTGGTATTGCATGACTTCCAGATAACTTTAAAGTCGAACCACCTGATTGTGCCTGCTCCTATTCCTCATTCAATGATAGTCCGGCTGGACACGTTACAACTGGTGACCTAGATATCGCAGACAACCTAAAAACTACGAGATATCTTCTTAAAAGGTCCCATATTCCGTGAGCCCTAGAACATCAACTGGAAGTACAATTTCAAGATTTTTGATGGATGCAGTTGAAGACTATGCTAGGAAGTAGGCAAAGAAAGAGAAAGAGGACGTTGAGACATTGTCGACTGGATCAGGTCCATAAATTCAGTAATTGTAAATCGCGCCGGGCCCTTAAAACATCAATAAAATCCAGAAATCCCAGTATATTTGAAGATCCCCTGTACTCTAACTCTGATCAACCTCCATGAAAATTACGTTCTTGCCCCTGCAGACAAAGGATTTAACAATATACTGTTTGTGTGTAGGAATCACTATCTCAACTGCCTTGTGAAGGAGATGGGCATCGACAGTTTATCTTGAAACCCTATTTATACCCCTACTACAATATCGAGGGATGAGATTATAACAAATCACACTTCAGTTTTAGCATCATTTAGCATAAAAGCCAACGATGAAAACAATCAACTCCCTTACATCTACTGGGTACCAAAACTTCATAAGAATCCATACAAACAGAGATTCATTGCCGGCTCTTTTAGATGCACCACTAAACCTCTTTCACAGCTTTGTTGACCGCATTGAAAGATGGCCTGAAAAATTACTGTGATAAAGCTTACTCCACAAACGGTGTGAATCAAATGCGGATTCTTAAAAATTCCAAAGATCTCCGTGAACAGCTATCCTCAGCCAGTCTTACCCAATGTCATAGCATTCAAACTTTAAACTTTTATAACATGTTATACAACCCTACCACACAATAATCTGAAAACAGTCATTCCAGATTTAATACATCAATGTTTCTGCACTAAAAATGGAGAACGCAAATACACATATTTAGTAGTAGGGAAAAAGCAGACTTATTTTGTTAAGAACCACACTGATTCAAATAGGAAGTACACGGAGACTTACTTAATCAAAATATTATAATTTTTGATCGACAATATTTTTGTTGAATTCGGAGGTCGTGTTTTCCAATAGACAATACGGATTCCTATGTGAACTAACTGTACGCCGCTTTTAGCCGACTCTGTCCTTAGCTAATTTTGACTCTACTTTTTAGATACTTTTAGTAATTTCTTCTCTTTAAGCTTTTACACATATTTCGATTTATGGAATTCCAAACGCTTTGATTTTATCTGCACTGAAGAGACATAAGTTGTCGAAATGGGCATATGTAGAAAATAACAGTAGATTAAGAGTAACTTCGATAGATTTGTTATTTCAACTCTAATTTTTATTTAGTTGATCTACGACTATTGTGAACTCTAATTTTATTTCATCGATCAGCAAATGCATTTATGGTCATAAATATTTAGAAGAATTAAAATAAAAAGACGATTTTTCGTCTGTGCTAGTCATATCAATCGTCCGCTTCGGTAGTACCAATATCAGATATCGTTCCCATAAGGTGATATATTTCACTAAAGTTTGTATGAAAATATTAAATTCAAAATACATACCAATAAAAGCCGCCCATTTAGAATATTTTACTTTCGCGCCGATCCAGACTTTATCATTTGTAAATACTGAGGAATTGGCAAGGATTTTTTGCATATTTATTTGTACTTCTTCCTTTGGCAAAAGCATACAAGTCTTTGCACCATCTGTCCATGTTTTCGCAGGAACTCCAAAGAATAAGGAGGTGGCTGAAATTTTGAAAATGAAAAATTTAAAAGCATTTTATTTAAAAGCACAAAAGTAGTGAAGATGAACTAATATATCAATGATTTTCTTGAATAAAAATTAAATGTATAATTACCTTCAGAATAATGTGAAATTGCTACAATGACAAAATACGCCAAGCAAACCATGTCAGTGCCACAAAATATTTGTTACTTTTCAAGGTTTGTATACACAATTATTTCCGTGCTTTATCCGGAAAATTTGAAACAGGAACAGAATTTCGAAAAAGAGAGTGAATGTATAAACATGAATAAATAATGGTTAATTGAATCTCGTTTTTCCCCCAATAGTGTCCCTGTTGAAATGAATTAAATATGAAATTGTACAATGTACTTTGAACATAATGACCCAAATAGCAGCTTAAGATTAAAGAAAGAATAATATGAACGCCAGAAATGAACATAATACTTACAAAAGAGAGTTTCAGGAAATATGAAATATGCTAAACATAGATAATGTATCGAAAGAACAGTCTAAAAAAACACAAAAACAGCGGAGCTTGCCAAGATTTTTTAAATATTTTTAATTTAACTATCATCAGTGTAGACACGTAATTTCTGCAGAGATACCGTCATGGAATCTGCTTTTCCAAGGATTTCAAGGAGATTTGTAGACAAAAACAAGCCCCCATTAAAAACTGATTCAAAATAAATGAGTACATCGAACATGACGTCATGAGGCATGGATGGTCACCTTTTATCATGTAGCAACAAAAGTAGAGTCGTAAAACGGCAATCACGTTTGACATCATAATTGAATTACAACCAATCAGTGTCCGAGAACAATAGTCTCTCTAGCATTGAGAAGGAGCAGTACTGTCGACGTCACGATAAGATATCGGGATTAATCAGAATTTTCCTAACGCTTATTTTAGTTTTTTTTTCCGTCATCCCTAAACTACTTATGGCAAAAACCAAACCTAAATAGTACCAGGGTGCACAAGCCGAGTTCCAACTTCAAATATTATGTGACCAAGTTCATGTAGAGACCCTAATATTTATAAAATTGTCTATCTATTATCTTTCCTACCTAATATCTAAATTGAAAGAATTCAAATGGGTCAAGTACAGTTGGGTGCTGACGCAACATTCCATCCAAGTGCACTCCAAAAGCGTTCCTCGCGTGCACTTTGTGTGCACTTGAAAGTGATTCCATGACAGCCTACAGTGAACTTGTGACCACTTTCAAGTGCACTTGAAAAGAAGATGCGATCGCGGGAGTGATCGCAAAGTGCACTTGAAGTGAACTTCGTGGCAGCTTTGGATTGCTCTTTGCGATTGGTCAGTTCAAATCACATGATATTAATATGACAAAATTAACTTTAAGCAAAAAGTATGAAAACTCGACGACTTAAATCTCTTTTTAATCTATTTTTTATAATAAATTAAAACCAAAATGCCATTATAAATTATAGCGTTCTTATGTTTTATTTATACACTTCATGCTTACGTCATATTATGTTCTTCATAATTTCTTGCAATACCAAATTTATACATCGATTTTCGAAAATGACCTCAAAAGTGGGAGACATTATTTGTCAGTGCTTATTTCAATTGTCGCAACACAACATTTGTATGTATTTTTCCCAAAATTACCTTATAACAATGAAATATTTTGCAGTTTAGCTGTTTTCCTTTCTCGTGATACCAAATTTATGCACCTTTTGTCAAAAATGAATCCAAAAGTGGGAGATATATGTTGGTGCTTATTTCAATTGTTGCATGTATTTTTCCCAAAATTACCTCATAAGATTGAAATATTTTGCATTTCAGCTTTTTTCCTTTTTCGTGATACCAAATTTATTCATCTTTTATCAAAAATGACCTCAGAAGTGGAAGATATTATATGTTGGTGCTTATTTCAATTGTCGCGACACAACATTTATATGTATTTTTCCCCAAATTACCTTATAAGATTGAAATATTTGCATTTCAGTCTTTTCCCTTTCTCGCAATACCAAATTTATACATCTTTTGTCATCTACTCAAAAGTTGGAGATATTATATGTCGGTGCTTATTTCAATTGTTGTGACACAACATTTATATGTATTTTTCCCCAAATTACCTTATAAGATTGAAATATTTTGCATTTCAGCTTTTTCCTTTATCGCAATACCAAATTTATACATTTTTTTCAAAAATGACCTCAGAAGTGGGAGTTATTATATGTCGGTGCTTATTTCAATTGTCGCGAGACAACTTTTATATGTATTTTTCCCACAATTAGCTTTTAAGATTGAAATATTTTGCATTTCAGCTTTTTTCCTTTCTAGAAATACCAAATTTATACATCTTTTGTCAAAAATCTCAGAAGTTGGAGATATTATATGTCGGTGCTTATTTGAATTGTCGCGACACAACATTTATATGTGTATTTCCAAAAATTACCTTATAAGATTGAAATATTTTGCATTTTAGGTTTTTTCCTTTCTCGCGATACCAAATTTATACATCTTTTTGTCAAAAATGACCTCAAAAGTGGGATATATTATATGTCGGTGCTTATTTCGATTGTCACGACACACTATTTATATGTATTTTTTTTTCCAAAATCACCTTATAAGACCGAAATATCTTGCACTTTAGCTGTTTTCCTTTCTCGCGATACCAAATTTATGCATCTTTTGTCAAAAATGAATCCAAAAGTGGGAGATATTATATGTTGGTGCTTATTTCAATTGTTGCGACACAACATTTATATGTATTTTTCCCAAAATAACCTTATAAGATTGAAATATTTTGCATTTCAGCTTTTCTCCTTTCTCGCAATACCAAATTTATACATCTTTTGTCAAAAATGACCCCAGAAGTAGGAGATATTATATGTCGATGCTTAATTCAATTGTCGTGACACAACATTTATATGTATTTTTCCCAAAATTACCTTATAAGATTGAAATATTATGCATTTCAGATTTTTTTCCTTTCTCGCGATTACAAATTTATACATCTTTTGTCAAAAATGACCTCAGAAATGGGAGATATTATATATTATGTCGGTGCTTATTTGCTTTGTCGCGACACAACATTTATATATCCCAAAATTACCTTATAAGATTGAAATATTTTGCATTTCAGCTTTTTTCCTTTCTAGAAATACCAAATTTATATATCTTTTGTCAAAAATGACCTCAGAAGTGGGAGATATAATATGTCGGTGCTAATTTCAATTGTCGTGACACAACATATTTATGTATTTTTCCCAAAATTACCTTATAAGATTGAAATATTTTGCATTTCAGCTTTTTTCCTTTCTCGCAATATCTTTTGTCGAAAATCTACTCAGAAGTTGGAGATATTATATGTCGGTGCTTATTTCAATTGTTGCGACACAACATATATATGTACTTTTCCCAAAATTACCTTATAAGATTGAAATATTTTGCATTTCAGGTTTTTTCCTTTCTCGCGATACCAAATTTATAGTGGAGATATTATATGTCGGTGCTTATTTTGATTGTCGCGACACAACATTTATATGTATTTTTTCCCAAAATCACCTTATCTGACTGAAATATTTTGCAGTTTAGCTGTTTTCCTTTCTCGCGATACCAAATATATGCATCTTGTATGCATCACAGTGACTTCGGTATTTAGTTATTTGTCAAAAATGAATCCAAAAGTTGGAGATATTATATGTTGGTGCTTATTTCAATTGTCGCATGTATTTTTCCCAAAATTACCTTACATAAACTTCTTTGAAAAGATGTGATAAAGTAAAATATTTAAAAAAATGAATTATTTTGGTTATTTGTAAAGATTTAGTATAAACCGCATAATGAAAACCTAACTTTCTCAAACATATTTATATAAAGATTTACAAAAAGCAACATATAAAACTTCTTTAAAGGATATAATAAGTAATTTTTTTTTGAAAAATGAATTATTTTGGTCATTTGTAAAGATGTAGTAAAAACGTCTATATTCATTTTTGTAGCGGGAAAATATTATCTGACGTGGTTTATATTTAACAATATTTTATATATAACTGCATTGGTATTTTTTCGCATTCATTGCTTATCCAAAAGAACGCTACATGGAAATATATTTTATTCCCTCGCCTATCGCATAAAATTCGATCTAACTATATATATATATATATATATATATAATATATAAGATAACCTCGTTTTAAGTAGTGATCCTCGCGACACCTTTCAAGTGCACTTGAAGTTCACTAGTGAACGCGATAATACCTGTCATGGAATAGCTACCTATTCCAAAAGAGTGAACTTCGCGACAGCTAAGAAAACGCGAAGTGCACTTGAAAAGTGAACTTCAAGTTCACTTAAAGTGCACTTTTTGGAACGTTGCGTCTGCACCCGTCTGTATATAAATCACTGCGACAAAAACTTGAAACTGATACCAATTTCAATCAATACAGGTCTTTACAATGAAATAACAACAGGAAACAAGTACAATGGCTGAAATTTATAATTACATGCTATAATCAGAAGTTAGACAAAAGACAAACGTAAACAACGATAGGAACTCGGAACAGCCGGACATGCTTCCGGTACTAGCAAAAGCCAGCGGTAGGGTAAAACCGGTTTATGGGTACCCAAACCTCCCGTTTATCTGTCCAGTTTCCCTACAGTTTAGTAAACATACGAATAAAATCAAATACAGGGAGACTACTAACTCCATGACCATAAACTTGAATACATCGGCAAACGAATACCGAAGCAAGAACAAGGAAAGGGGAAATTCTAAAATCATAAATCCATAATCATGGCAATTCACAGCAACACGAACTGAGACAGTATGACAAAGACAAAACAAATAAACAAAAATGAACAAGAACGCCACAAAACTAAAGCACTAGCAGTGTGAACCCCTATAAAAACTGAGGTATCATCAGGTGCTCCGGAAGGGTAAGCATGATCTGCTCCACATGGGGCACCCGTCATACTGCCAGTGAAAAGTCCGGTTTGTCGCAATCGATGTTAGTCAGTCCGTTAACAAACTCTGGATCTACCCAAAAATATCTGTTCTCATTTTTGAAACAGAAACATTGTAATGGTCTGTCAAATCGTGGTGACGACCGTAAAACTTCTGTAGTGACAATTGCAACAGTGACTGAACATACCCTTGATGTATAAGTTTTTGAGACAGTAATTTCGCTCTGTTGACAAAATCGCTGTACAAACTACAGGCACGGCAATAGCGAAATGTACACGCCTTGAAAGGAGAGAATATGACAATATGTAATTTTGAAAGATTGGTCAAGGGCTGCTCTGCCGGCTAGCTAAAGGAGCCTAGTCTGCTGGTAAAACACTGTCGCACTTCAGAAGAAAAATCAAACTCAAAATTTTCCGGAGGATTTGGTTAGGAATCATCATATATTTCAGTAGACATCGGCAGTATCAGTGAGAGGCCAGTATGTATTTAAAATTTTCAGGTCACAATATCTCAAATCTAATTTAACGGATGCACGCAGAGTATCTTGTCAATATCCCCTAGCTATTACGGTTAGAATTTAAGTTACATCCCAGCTTTTCTGGATTTTTAATCAGTTTCTGGCATTTTTAACAACATTACCGTAAAAACGAGGATAAGAAATGCCCTTAGTAATTATATGTAGCTGTTTGCGAGTAACGCCATATTTAGATATTAAATATTCATATCTTTTATAAAAACTTCTTAAAGGTATTCAACAACTTATTAAATCTGTAACCTTGTTGTAAAAGTTTGGCTTTTTAATAAGGTTACGTTCAGTAAAATCGTCAAGAGTAGAACAAACACGTGCGAATCGTACAATTTGAGAAATGATGGAGCTTAAAGGATGTCGCCTTCAAGAAAAGGGAAATTAGTTAAAGTGAAATCAAAATCATCCCTTTTATCATATATTTTAGTTTTTATTTGATATATCTAGCATCAAAGAAAATTTTAAATATTTGGCATCAAAGAAAATTCTAAAATTTAATTGAATCAGATGTTAACCTTTGAAGTAATCATAAAAAAATAAATTAATAAATTTGAAAATTTCAATCTATGTTTAGTCACCATGTCTTGAATTTGACCTACTTTCTAAAAAATCTATACGGTTCTTCTCTTCTTTTTTTTATCCTAGTTTCATTTAAAATGAATGTTTTGAGTTATTGCCCAGAAACCAAATTTTTCTTTAATTATCAATTTATATTTAACCAGTTTGACCTGTGGCTTTCTTTCCTGAAAAATTAATAGGGTTCTTTAGAAGTAGATATGAAATACTCTTACTACTTTTTTTATTTATTGTTCTGTGGGCTATACAGTAGCCCCAATCAAGGAAGGGAGCGAAAATGTTTAACATATTCAAAATAAAATTCCCTATAAGTACATGAAGTACTTTAAACATAAACTTTAAATAACAAAATTATGAATGTAGAACCAATTCTATAAATTACTCTATTTACCAATTCAAATGTTTTCTTGAACTAGATAAAGTGCCAAAATTGAAATGATGTTATCAAAAATATGATGAATTATTGGTTAATTAATAAAAACCAGAATTTTAAAGACTATAACTCCAAATTGTTTATTCTAATACTCATTTTAACACTTACGGTGGTAATGGAATTGAAAATACTGGAAATAACAGTATGGTCGTTCCATATATCAACTGTCATCCGCTCATTTTGTCTTGTTCTCTCTTGTTTAAGCTGTGTTGCTAGATATGTAATGTTGTTAATTAAATTCACAATTGTTCGTAGAAACGTTTTTTTTCCTATCTTTGTTGTTTATAGCTAATGGCATTGTTTGCGTCTATATTGTTGTATTAATTTCTTGTCTTCAGTGAAAAAAAATGCACGAACAACAATTAAAATAATTACACTAAATTAAATGCATGTTTGGCCGCTTGATTCAAAACTTGAGCTGTAGAATGGTCATTCATTTTGCATAAAAAAACATGTTTTTTCTATGAAAATAAACCTAGAATTCTCGTTAACGTGTATTATTCTTTGCATTCAAATTGCATCAATGCCTTCCGATAGACAATGATAAATAATTGAAATTGAAAATAAAGAAGAAAGAAGTAAAAAAGCTACGAATTAAAAAAAAAGAAATAAAAACAATTTTATTTCTTATTTGTTATCGACCAAAATAATAAAATATTGCCCTTCCAAAATCGATCATCCCGATCCTTCCGCATTTACTGTAGTTGATACTTCTGTTTGTTTTGGTTGTTTTTTGTTCTTTTTTTATTGTTGTTGTTTTTTGTTTGTTTGTTTTTGTGGGGTTCTTACTCTGTCTGTGCTATGATTTTGTCTCATTCTTGTTTATTTTTTATTATTTGTCATCTCATGTTTTTCCATTTGTGAAAATCTTAATTTGCGTAGTTTTAAAATTTCCTCTGTTTTGCATTTTTGATCGATACTAAGAATTCATTTACCGATATAAGAAGATAGTTAATGCTCCGTTTTGTTTAATAAACTTTTATCTTTCATAAAGCATGTTAATGTGTGTATATTTCTGAATAGTACATTTTGTGCAATTATTTATCGTTTGTGACCTTTGATTGTAATACTTGAGATCCTAGAGTGTAACACCTGTAACCATGTTGTTCTTTTTTCGCATTTTCTACGATCCTTGATCACAGCCTATGCAATCGCTGATCACAATCCTGCCATCACTGATCTCAAATCTTGCAATCTTTGATCACAAATATTTGACTAATTATCCGCGATTACGGCCGAATATCCATAACTTGTGATAAACCTTTACTCTCGGTAAGTGACACTCTTGCAGTCAAATTGCCAAGTTCAATTTCAAGGCACTGACTTGTTATAGTTGAAACGTATGTGTGTAGAATGTATTTTAAAAAGCTACTTTTTGAAAAGATAAAAAGTCTCTGAAATTGCTAAGATTGGGGATGTGTTAACCTGTAATTTTTGTCCAGTCAGAGATTCTGTGGCGACATCTTAGATTGATCTGAAATGTTGGTTTCACAAATAAGAACTCATATTTTCAGATAAAATATTACGCCTTCAGGGACTAGACATGACCACTTTTGATTTATTGGCAGTGAGGCTGATGCGGTGTGCGAAGCAGGACATGCTTACTTCTTCCAAGCAAATGATGTCACTGTAGAGTGCTTTCGTCTTAATTTGATTGTGCGATGCTCATATATTTCCCAAAATGATAACTGAATAGCCTGTATTGGCATAATTTTTTTGTCATTTTAAATTTCGAAATTTTATTGTTATTTATTCATTAATTTTGTAATGGATCAATGTTTTATTTGATTTCAATTTTAATATTGCAGCTTTTATTCATTACATAATCAAGTAAACTTATACTGCATAGATGGAAGCATAAGATGACATGTGTCCGAGCCATTTTGAAGAAAAAAATCTTTCCAATGCTATTCAAATGAGATTACCAAATTCTTGATTATTACGTTAGGTATTTAAAAAAAAACATTTTCTAAAATATAAGTTCGCCTTGTCAGTGTGTTGTTCACGTGCATGGAATAAAAAAGATAACAGGAAACACCTTCAATGGCCGAAAAACATAGCCACATGCCAGAAAGTAAATAGGAACTGCACAAGAAAAAAACCCACAATAAAAATACAAAAGACAAACATAAACAACGATAGGAACTCGGGACAGCCGGACTTGGTACCGGCACTAGCAAAAGCCAGCGGTAGGGTTAAACCGGTTTATGGGTACCCAAACCTCCCCTTTCTCTGTCCCGTTTCCCTATAGTAGAATAAACATACGAATAAAACCCATACATGCACTGATCAGCATGTTGAATGATTACACATCACTTAAACCCCAAGCTCAAGTTTCTTAATGCTCCAATTTGTTTTTTTTACATTTTTCTTTTCAAAGTACATTGATAATCTATGGAACGATTTCGTATTCTTCATGAATTTGACCAGGAACAAGATATCCTTGCAGATCTATATCCTGTACTTTATCTTGTTCTTGGGTAGAGATTTGTTGCTCAAGTAACGATGGCATGCCCATTTGGTTGTATTTATGCATTTCTGTCTCCTCAGTAAAAGGGGTGTAAAAAGGCTGGTTCCTCAGAGCCGTCAAATCAGCAGAGGATGCTTTCTTGAGTAGATTTTTAAAATGGCAGGTGCTACAATAAAAAAGGTATTTTACAATTTTTAAGATTTCAGACACAGCAGTAACGTTCTTTTATGGAAACAAATTTTGTCTTTTGTCTTTTGTTTGTCTTTTATTGCAGTGTGGAGTTGGTAAAACAATTCCCCGTGGTAGAGATGTATGCTCTTTATTTTTCTTAGATATGGTGTACTTGTACATGAGATAATATCTCATGTGTACACTTTGTTCAATTACTATTATCGAAATTTATGTAAATTCTAAAACCTAAGGATTAACCCCCTCCATCGTAGTTTTGTCCTTAGCTATATTTGGTGTTGCTGGTTGTTCGGGTTTCGTTCGGTTTTATGCATTTTAAATATTTTTTGAAATTATGGATTTCCTTTGTTTGGGTTCTAGTACTGCTGATGAAGAATTGATTTCCGAAATGGCCATACAGCTCATTAAAATTATTGCAGTTGGGGTTAACATATGAGTTATGGTCTCATGTTCATTTACTCCATATCCTTTCATAAAATATATAATACAGGAGTTTGTCTTTTATTGCAGTGTGGAGTTGGTAAAACAATTCCCCGTGGTAGAGATGTATGCTCTTTATTTTTCTTAGATATGGTGTACTTGTACATGAGATAATATCTCATGTGTACACTTTGTTCAATTACTATTATCGAAATTTATGTAAATTCTAAAACCTAAGGATTAACCCCCTCCATCGTAGTTTTGTCCTTAGCTATATTTGGTGTTGCTGGTTGTTCGGGTTTCATTCGGTTTTATGCATTTTAAACATTTTTTGAAATTATGGATTTCTTTTGTTTGGGATCTAGTGCTGCTGATGAAGAATTAATTTCCGAAATGGCCATACAGCTCATTAAAATAATTGCAGTTGGGGTTAACATATGAGTTATGGTCTCATGTTCATTTACTCCATATCCTTTCATAAAATATTTAATACAGGAGTTTGTCTTTTATTGCAGTGTGGAGTTGGTAAAACAATTCCCCGTGGTAGAGATGTATGCTCTTTATTTTTCTTAGATATGGTGTACTTGTACATGAGATAATATCTCATGTGTACACTTTGTTCAATTACT
>MJUU01003765.1:48159-60989 GCA_002080025.1 Modiolus philippinarum | reverse complement strand
AATTTCCGAAATGGCCATACAGCTCATTAAAATTATTGCAGTTGGGGTTAACATATGAGTTATGGTCTCATGTTCATTTACTCCATATCCTTTCATAAAATATATGTCCATTGCACAGTATAATGTGTCAAAGTCAATTTTCACACACCAACACACACACACACACACACACACACACACACACACACACACACAGAGAAAATAATCCCAATTCCCTGTGATCACCTGGGACAAATGTTTGTTATAAATAGAAAACCACTGACTAGGAATTAAACACTTTTGGTATAATCTAATCAATTATATGTGCTTCCCTTATCGATGTTCAGATTAAATAGTTTTGTGGTGTTTTCCTACATTAATATGCACGCATATACAAATATAACCCTATTTAATTGACCTGACTGGTCACGTGTCAATTATATCGGAAGTATTCGTGTTAAAATTACCCAAAAAACACAAAACCCATTCAATAAATTCGAGTCATACTCATAACAAAATATCTGTGCAAGGAAAGCATATTTGGGTTATGGGATGTGGTTTATTTCCATTGTTTTATTCACCTTTTTACCTTTTTGGGGCCATTTAGGGCTTGCTATATGGTGTGAGGTTCCTCACTGTGTTGAAGACCGTAGGGTGACCCCTAGATGCCTTATTTTGGGTCGTTTTAACCCGGATATGGGATGTTGTCTCCTTGACATTTACCCCCATTTTTTTCCTTTTTATAGCTAAAGTGTCAAATACACGATACGCAAAGGATTTATTAAAAATATAGTTAAAAAGCTAACAAATAACAAAGTGCCGAATTAAGTTTCTACATATGCGAATTTCGACAACTTATTTCTCTTCAGTACAGATCGAATCGAAACAAAATCAATATAAACCAATACAAACATAATTTAAACTGGCGGAATCGACTCCCGATTAACCGTCCACCGTGTTGGATCAAATAATCATTTTTTAAGTGTGGTTCAAAATGGCTCAACAGTTCCAGATAAGATCTTTGAATGCATTTTGTTTCTTTTAAAGGCCTTTTCAAAAATAGAATTGGTCCGCACTTCGATTTAGGCATTTAGATAAAATCAAACAGTTCCGGTTATCAACATGTGGTATAATTGGCTATTTGGAGTTATCTTCCTTTGAATTCATTGTTTTTAAAAGTGACCAATAACTATTGCATTTTTGATAGTATCATTTTAATTTGTGTATTCCATCAAATTAAAAAGAAATATATAACTTTGTAAAATAGAATAATTCTTAATTTTATAATTTAGTTAGTTAAGGTATTTTTACATAATTAATAGGATAACTTTTATTTCGATATCTTTAACATTTTCATTTGTTAAAAGAGTGATTTTAACCTGGGGCTAAGTGTGTTGTACTTTCACTTGTAGAGACAGTTCCATTCCAAGAAAAAATAACACTCATTTAAAAGGGCTATAGGGCTATATTATTATATTAACTCTTGCGGCCATCAAGGATGAAATATGGAGAGCATTTTTAAAAGGGACCACCAAAAATTTTTGTGATCGATTTTGGTTAATTTGTTTCTAGCGCTTATAGAGATTTTTGAAATGCTTTGATCTTTGCATTTCCCAATGGATCAGTAGTAAAACAATATCTCTGTTTCGCCCATCTTTGATGAGGTCAAAACATAAATAACTCCTTATTTAAAAAAAAACACAAAAGAAATATTGTAATTATATTTGAATCCAATACTACAGTGACTTGAGAGGGAAAGATCTTCGTATGCATTCTCAAATAAGGTCCAATGCCCGGAGACAACAATACAAAGGGTGACGCGACGCGAAAAAGAAGGACGGTTGGCGTATAACGTTTTTTCAGCCGAGAGTCAAAGTGATGATTACAGCAATAAAAGTATTATGTTCATTAAATCTTGGTAAAAGTACAGGAAATAATGCTAAACAAAAATTACAGAAAAAAATTATAGAAAATTTCCAAATGAAAAATACAACGCCTACTCAGTAATGTTGCAGACGTCTAAAGCTAGATCTTAATTGAGAAATAGTTAAATCGTCATTTTTTTCAAAATTAGTTACTGAAATAAAAAATTCTGAGCATCCTAAAATTCCTTTTTGTCATAATCAATTAAAACATGCATTTAAAGGAATAAGAATCAGTTTAAATATCTAAACAATATCTATATTATTGAACCTTATAACATCTAAATTTTTGTAAATTTTGTTGAAAATCAATGAGTATTTCTCTCATGCAAAGCTCTGTCCTTACCTGATTTGGTTTTACATTAAGATCATATTGGTTATTTGTTCTCTATCAGTTTTGAAACATCTTTGCGTTTTTGGTCTTTCAAACGTTTAGATTTTATCTGCACTGAAGAGACATTAGTTGTCGAAATGCGCATATGCAGAGAGTAAATCCACAGTAACTTCGGTATTTAGTTATTTAAACGAATAAAGATGATAGCTATCTAAATGGGGCTGCGCAATTTAATCGTTCATTTGAAAAATAAAGAGTCGGATACTGGCAGATTTTATTTTTGGATTGGAACAGTAATTCAACAGCTTTTCTTTGTGACGACATAACTAACTGATAGTTGTGAAAAGTCATACATCGTCCACTCTGCCGAGAATTAAATACATTTTTCCCGTAAATAATGTTTTGTAAAATATCTCCTTTTAAAAGATGGGTACATATACAATTTTTCCTTGTAACAATTGGATCATATAAGAAACTCTAAATTCACCAAAATATATAAAATTCTCATAGATAAAAGGTTCACATTAATTTAATCTAAAAATGTTTTTTCGTATTTTCCTCGTACATTCTATGTAAATTTAGGTGAACAAATGACGAAAAAAATTCAAATTTTAATCTCTTTTCTAGAGAAATTAAGTATGGTGACCCATACCTTATATAACAGGTTGATAGGATTTGTTCTTCAATTGAGACAACTTGAGAATTTTTCATATGAATACACTATCAAACTTTCGAATTTTACATTTTTTATATATTTTTTTGTAATTTCAAAATGTTATTCTGACCACCTGTTTATTGTCCCCACATGATTTTATTATTCCAACAGAATAAAAAAGACAACAGGAAACATCTACAATGGCCGATAAACATAGCCACATGCCACAAAGTAAATAGGAACTGCACAAGAAAAAAAAACCACAATAAAAATACAAAAGACAAACCTAAACAACGGTAGGAACTCGGGACAGCCGGACTTGGTACCGGTACTGGCAAAAGCCAGCGGTAAGGTAAAACCGATTTATGGGTACCCAAACCTCCCCTTTCTCTGTTTCCCTATATTATAATAAACATACGAATAAAACCCATACAGGAAGACTTTTTAACTCCATAACCACAATTTTGAAAAGAAAAATGGGGGAACAAAACGTAATTTTGAAAGATGGGTCAAGGAGTGCTCGCCGCTAAACTGCCGGCTAGCTCAATGAGCCAAGTTTTCTTACTTTTAACTCGATGCGTGCCTTGTGGTTGTTTAAATGTTGTAATTGCCTTTTGTTGGTATTTTTGTCGGGCAACGGATTACAGCGATTGTAAGAATACTTTGCCAGTTAATCAAATGTTTGTTGACGATCCCGCATCCATGAGGTAAAAAACATGAATGTAGCGTTGCTCGACATCTAGCAATGAATTCCGCTAAAACCGGTGCTTGGGGCCGTCTTGAACTTACTGTGAGGTATGAGCAAAGCTCATTGTTGAAGGTCTCATGGTGACTTCAAGATGAAGAACAACAATAAAAAAAACGTTGCTGCATTGCTTGTTTTTACCATGTATTTGCAGAGATTTTGTCTCATTTGCATTTACTCCATATCCCTTCAATCATCATTTAAGACTGGAGTTTGTCTCTCCTGCAGTGTGGAGTCCGCAAAAAGATTCCCCGAGCGAGAGATGTATGCTCTCTATACATTTCAGTTATGGTGTACTTGTTCTTGAGAGAATTTCTCATATGAATACACTATCAAACTTTCAAATTTGGCATTTTTTAAAATATTTTTTGTAATTTCAAAATGTTATTCTGACCACCTGTTCATTATCCCCATATCTCATGATTTTATTATGCCAAGTTTTCTTACTTTTGACTCGACGATTGCCCTGTGGTTGTTTAAATGTTGTGATTGCCTTTTGTTGGTCTTTTTGTCGGGTAAAGGATAACAGCGATTGTTAGAACACTTTGCCAGTTAATTTAATGTTTGTTGACGATCCCGCATCCATGACGTAAAAACATGAATGTAGCGTTGCTCGACATCTAGCAATGAATTCCGCTCAAATAGGTGCTAGAGGCCGTCTTGTACTTACTGTGAGGTATGAGCAAAGCTCATTGTTGAAGGCCTCATGGCGACTTCAAGATGAAAAACAACAATAAAAGCGTTGTTCCGCTGCTTGTTTTTACCATGTATTTGCAGAGATTTTGTCTCATTTGCATTTACTTCATATCCCTTCAATCATCATTGTAACAAAATCTATTGGATATGACTATTAGTGTAGTTCTACCATAAGTTTGTTTAATTGATGAACTATAGCATATTGTTGCAAGTATTGATTTTAAATTATGCAAAAAATAATGGTACTTACGTTTTGTATAATTTTAAAACTACAGCTATAATGGTCAACACTAATATGAGTACAAAGAAACCAGTTGTAATCACGGCTGAAATAAGACAATATGAATTCTTTTGTTCGAAATTCCTATCACTAAATGTTATAATGATGTGGTATTCTCAATTACGAGGTGTTTAGTTTGTACTTTCTTTAGGTTTCTTAAAGAATGGTGGTTGCAGTTTGAATAAAACACAACAGCGAACTATATTTTGGTGCATGCTTTGCTTTGACCCATCTTTGACATCCGTATGAGAATAAAAGGAAGAAACATTTAAATACTGTAAATTATAATCTATTAATTTCGTTTTGTTTTTGCCAAATTATGGTAATGCTACATTTTCTCAACATTGTCATAGTATTGTCGATCTGCAGAGTCAGAGGCAAAAAAAGAAAAGAAGGAATCCTTGTATTTAACACTTACGTCAAAATTGTCACTATCAAAACTTCCTGAAGATGTTATTTCATTATAAGTGTCTCTTTACAGGGATTTTTCTTATCAAGTAATGAATAATTCATCTCAATTTTTAAAGCTTCAAACTGCAATTCAGCATGTCCAATGCAATGAAAAGCGTGAGACATGGAAAATATAATTCGAGAAAAAAGAGTAATAACATTTTTGTATCCTGTCGACTGACAAAGCGATGTCTTGTTCCAGCTGCAGCACCTTTTATAGTACAGTTTGTACATAGCTGATTTAAGCTTTTCTATTTAGATCTTATTTGTAATTTGTTCTCGTCTTTTACACATAATTTGGATTATTGATTTCCAAATAATTTGATTTGAGTTGCATTAAAGAGACATAAGCTGTCGATATGGCGATATGCAGAAACGAAATTCAAAGCAACTTCGGAAGTTTGTTATTTAATACTACTTGGCCAATGAATCTGCTGGTGGACTGTAAGTTCCCGAGGTCATTCATCAGCCGAGTAGCATTTACTTCTGCGATGAACAGAAACCAGATTTTATTTGAAAACTTGCAATATCAAAATATTTTTTTTAAACTAAGAAGTATCTCCCCGTTGCACAGATTTCATGAGTTGATTTTGGTTATACTCAGGTCCTATTCATTTGGTACTTTGTTCTCTATCGTCTTTTACAAATATTTCTGATTATTGATTTCCAAATAATGTGTTTGCACTAAAGAGACATAAGCTGTCGAAATTGCCAGATACAGAATCTTGATTAATAGTAACTTCGGTAATTCGTCTTTTATGAGAAAGAACGTAAATGAAATCTTTCGATCATCTAGTGCAAACATGTAGCTGCCTGACACAAATTATGTAATAAGGTTGTGCTTTATATTGACTATGCGAAAATAGTAGCCAGGGTGATAAACAATAGTGCACGACTCGAAGGGGAGTGCACTATTTTCCATCACCCTGGCTTCTATTTTCCAGTCAATGTAAAACACAACATTTAAATAATTATTAAACCGACTGTTGATTTAAAAAAAAATGAAGCTGACAAATAGTTCTTTTCCGTTTAAAATGATTTTAATGAAGGAATAAAATTATGTTCTGTTCTGTTCTGTTCAGTATGAAAAGTCAACAAACAAATGTCAAAATAAAAAAAAAGAAACAAAAACAAAACAAACAAATCTTAATGCTGTAGCAGACGACATTCCTTTCTTTGCCTACCTTCAAGTGATGATTAGAAATTTGATTACATCAATTGCACTCAGTCTGGTAATTACGCAGATAAGTATCACCCATTTGTCGGTCAGACCAAAACTCCGCCTCCCTCACGTGATGATGATTGACGTAGAAATCAATAGTCTTCACAACAACAATGCTTACTATTGCAATAGTGTAGTCAACGCTATTTCTTTCATAAACTATGCGAAAATGAAACTGTTTTACTATAAAAGAACTTTCTTACAAAAGGTATAATAATTAAAAATAACAGCAACACATAATATTGAAACACTTACCAGCGAGTGGCACTTGCAAGTACTTTGATGAAATGGTGTCATCGTCATCAGTATTTTGTTCTGTTATGCCTACAGAAGGAACCATTCAAAAATGGAATTGAAATGCAATTAAACTGATAAGTGTACATCTGATACACTGTTATATTCCTATTCTACTCAGGTATCACATTGGAAGTACTTATTTCAATATGATACCTGGGATATTCTATTTGTCAAAACATCTTAAGTCTATTTTAATGACTAACATTTCTTATAAATTCAAAGTAACTTCGGTATTTTGTTATTTAAGGTAATAGACCTTGGGTAGGAGTAGATAACTCCCTTTTATATAAAAATGCATATGAATATACGATCAGATTTAGTGTGAAAGTAGTATTGGTCATGGGGTTCCAATTTTTGTGGATTTCATGGTCAATCCAGGTTTTGAATGGTATCTTAACAATATTGAAATACATGAAAGTCAGATATTAGGTAAGGGGGTTAATTCTTTAAAGGTGACTTGAGGAATATTAATTTATGACTTTTTATGCAGTTTTCCTAACATTGTGAAAAAGTGATACGGTGATTTTTTTTATTAAATTTTGACATAATTCATATGCGTAGAGGATTTTCTATTTCTCATATTTTTGGGTGAAAATTGAATTATAGGATTTTCGTTTAGAAGAAATTGAATAAAGCTCTGTTTTCAGCAATGTTTTAACAATGTTATTTCTTTTGTACTGCAAATCAACACTTAATGTGTGGTTTGATATTTATCATTTAAATATTTAGGTCTACAAATTTCTTTTTCTAAGAATTAATTGAGCAATTCAGGGTGATTTTTTGCTGATTCTTATTCATAAGTAGCACAGTAGTATACAAATGTATGACTTATGGTGATTTCTGAACAGACTCATAAGACAGGGATGATTCTATGAACTGTAGATAAAAAATCATACGGTGAAACTTTTCAAAATTGTTTCTTGAAGTATATAAGCACATAATTGTTTCATACTGCAAATTTTAAGAAAATTGAATTTGTTGAAATTCTTTTGGTTACCATTGGTCTACTACCTTAAACTGCTTTTTTCAGGTTCTTGTTTTACGCCATCACTTCATTTTCCCATTTAAATAAGGTCTTTAGCATTAAGAACATGAAATGCTGTAATTTAAGTCTTTCCTTGAAATATATAAAACATAATACTTACAAGAACCTTTACACAGCAGTGGGTACTTCTTAGAACAATTCTCTACTCCATACTTGTGGTTGTCAGTGCTGTTCAAATTTAATGTGATACAAAACTCCTCAATAGACGGTTTACCTAAAAAGTCAAAATATAAGATATTTCAAAATTACTTTTTCGTATCAGGTACATATTGAATGTGTCAAATCATTTTCTTATGGATTTTTTCTCCATATAACGTTTTCATAGAATTTTGAAGATCTACACACTTACCAGTTTTCCTACAATCCCATTTATGATATGATGAAGGTCTGGCAATGTATCTGCCAATTTAATACCCCATTTATCCTCTGCAGTTGTAATATGAGGTCTCTTGCGTTTTTTGAAAATTTATGGATCAGGCAGAAATATACATCATATTTGCATTATGTGTTCCAAATTGTGCATTTTGATCGCGTTTGATGTACAGTTTTCTTGATAATTTTGACGAACGTTATACTTTTGGAAATTAATGTATATGGCAAAAAAAAACAAAAATAATAATAAAATAAAAACTACTTTCCTTAAGGGTAAATTTTGTCCTTTGTTTCTCTTGATTGACAAACAATTAATCATATCAGTATTGTTATATTACCGTTGACAAATTTAAAATATAAACCATACTCAGTTCTGACTTAGAAATTATATTATTTCATTTGGAAAGATCGGAAGTCGATTGCACCCTCACACGCACAACAAACAACAGACCATGTATTTCTTCTTCATCTAGAGGATTATATCAAAAAAGATTTTTGGTACATAGACATTGGTGCAATTCAATCGCTCATTGAATAAAATAAAGAGGGGAATACGGAGAACATCTGACTTAGAAATTATATTATTTTATTTGGGAAGATCGGAAGTCGATTGCACCCTCACACGCACAACAAAAACAGACCATGTATTTCTTCTTCACCTGGAGGATTATATCAAAAAGATTTAAGGTACATAGACATTGTTGCAATTCAATCGCTCATTGGATAAAATAAAGAGTGGAATACGGAGAACATTTTATTTTCTGTTCGGAACAGTTATATGAAATCTTTTCTCTTGTTACTTTAAAATTGACAGACAGGTGTAAACGACAAATTTCTTCCGCTCTGTTGTGAATAAGCCCCCTTTTAACATATTAATTATAATGTTTTATCCGAAAACTGTGTAAAAAATGAATGAATACTCGATGAGATATATTTTCTTTATTTAACCAATAGATTCTATCATTAATGATCTATTTTGAATATATAAAAATTTAAATGGTTAAAAGGTTTATTTCTATTGAGCTAGACATTGCCTTTTCATATTTCCCAATGCATTCTATGTAAATTTAAATTTATGAAAAATGGCTAAAGATGAACACACTTTGATCTCATTACCGACACTTTACATCCCCGACTGCAGGTTAGACAGACTGAGTCAAAAAAAAAAAATAGTGCCGATTAACAATAAAATCTTATGGATATGAATAATTACTCTCCATTCCATCTTAAAAATTTTGTTCTTTATAATGACATTTCTCAAATAGTTCCAAATAAAAGATACTTCAGTATAAGATTTTTCCGTAAATGTACGGTTTACATGTAACATCCAGTAAAATGTGTCATCAATATCATCGGTTTAAATTTTTCTCCTATGACAATATTTCTTCTCATGTACAAAAGATTAACAATCCTGAAGAAATACTAAGTGAACCAGCAAGAATTGAAACCAGTCTTTTATCATTTACAAACATTGAATATCTAGATTGAAAATTAAAAAAAATGACAATTCAAATTTTTGCAACGGCGTTTTCTTAAAGAAAAATATATATTTTAGATAAATTTGTATTTAGAAATATTAACAATATTTTCTCACCTGATGTCACTCTGTTTTTTTAGCGTTCACACTGTTAGTGCTTTAGTTTTTTGTGTTGTATTTGTAGTGGTTGTGTGTTTTGTGGGTATTTAGTGTCTTTGGTCTTCCGTCTTCTGGTGTTCTTGATTTTGCCTTGTCTCTGGACTTTGATTTATGTAATCTTGTGCTTTGTTCCTTCGGTATTTCACTGCCGTTGTTTCTTATTCATTTAATTATACGTGATTTTTGTTTTTTTCTTCTTCTACTTATATAAACTGCTTTATTCATAATGGAACTAATATAAGGGGTTGAAAATATTCACATTTCTTAAAATTTCTGTGTCGATTAATTATATATCGTCGTATTTTTGAACATTTCTTTGTTGAAACATAGGAAATTTTGAGTACATTTTACAGCTACATTTTTTTACCGATTTAAATGCAAAATACATCATTTTATAGAAAAAATGATTGCTGAAAATCACAATTTAAGTTTTGTAAAATTAATTCATTCCAAAGTATACAAATCTTGCTCCAAAACTTTATATTTAATGTTCCAAAATTTATACGATTGCAAAGACGATACTTCGATTGAAATCATGATATATTTTCTATAAATTTAGTTGAAAATTCAGTTGAAAAATACACAGTGAAACGTTCATAAGCGTGGTCACATCAATCAAAAATTTGTTTGTGTTAATCGGTGATTACACAGAGTACATGTATGTCCGCCTTTTGATTGAACGCCAAGTGAGCAGTATCCGAGATATATTAGGAAGACAACGAGCTAATAAATGCAAGACATATGAGAAAAAAGAGAAAAATAATAAATGCGAAAGGGACAAATTGCCATTGGGAAGGGGGGAATTGGTAGTGACAGGGAATTAAACTCTCTAATTTAAATGTAATCGACGATTTGACCATTTCAACTGCTTGTTCACGTTTTTTTGTTTTGTTTTTTTTTATTGTGAGGGGCATTGAGGGAATATATTGTTTTTCAATTTTAAGATGTCAAATTGTTTACCTGAAGTATGGTCCTCATTACTGACATTAATGAGTTTTTATAGGGGTTCACACTGCTAGTGCTTTAAGTTTGTGGCGTCCTTGTTCACTTTTGTTTATTTGTTTTGTCTTTGTCATACTGTCTCAATTCTTGTTGCTGTGAGTTGCCGTGATGTTGGATTTATGATTTTAGAATTTCCCCTGTCCTTTTCTTGCTTCGGTATTCGTTTGCCGATGTATATTAAGCAATTCAGCTATCAGTAAACGGCGGGGAATTCGATTATCGGAAAAATAGAACGCCTTGTAATTTATTTGAAAATTGAATAAACAAATGCTTTAAAGCATTGATCAATAAATACATTTAAAATTGAAACTTTACATTGTAGAATATTAAAATATTAACAAAATGAATTATGTATCTTTCTTTTGTCTTTTCCCCCAAATAAATTTGCCTTTAAAAAGTGCATTATATACCGTGTACACACCCGCTGTAGTTAGTTTTGATGCCCTAAAGATAGGAATCCAAATTCGTCCTTCGTATGGTGGAGATCCCACATAGTTGTGCCCGTATAAAACACAATCAGTAAGGAAACATTTTTCTTGATAACCATTCCAGTCTGAGCCATCAGGTTGGTCTAAAAAGCAGAATACTTACATACATCGAATTACAAAATGCTTTAGTGTGATACCATCTAATCATATAACAGAAGTCTTGATGTACATACTTTCGAAAGGAAATGTTCCTTGCATGGTTATAAATAGACAAGTCAAAAATACAAAATGAAATCGTTTGCTTGCATTAGGAACGCGATATTACTAAATTATTAGAATACCCGAGGACGCCGAACGACCTGATTTGACGGTAAAAAATTCCATTTTCAGGCTCTGTAACACGTCGCTTGTAAGACATATTTTGACCACTAAACCTACGATTGAAGCCCTTTGCTAATCGAAAATTGCATTTTTATTGCTTCATTTAGCTTTGCTAGATGGACGTTTTGACACCATATATCTTTTCATTTAGAAGACCATAACCCAAAAATGCATAAAAGCTAACAGAGAACAAAAAACCAATATGATCTAATTGGAAAACCAAAATCAGTGAATGACAGAACTTTTCCTGGTTAAGATGCTCCTTAATTTTAAACAAAAGTAACGAAAGTAACGAAATAGTGCTTTTTATATATTAAGTTTTTTTTATATTCAGAATCTTGTTTAGGTCAACACTGAAGTACTGGCTACTATTATACTTTATTTCGCTATAATGAACTGTTGTAAATGGAAATACTTTAGATGTTGATAAAATTTTGTGTGTTTTGTTTTTTTGAGGTTTTGACTGTTTTTATAATTGATTTTTTTTGTATTTGTTTGTTTGTTTGTTTTGCTTTTTTTGCAACTACTAATGAAAGGCCAAACTTTCAACTATAGATTAAGCTTCAAGCAGATATTTTAAGATATTTTCTTGAACTTGTTTAAAAGTTGCGCATATTTATTGTAATTGTTAACTGTTATAGGTAATTAAATGTTGTAAATATTCTATAATGCATTTTATTCATTGTTTTTATTTTGTACGGCCTAAATATTATGTAATTTGTTTACAATAAACAAGGGTCAAGGTTATTTCACCTTAGAACATATAGAAATTTCTAGAATTTAAATATAATATTTAACACATAGAATTTTCTAGAGGCTTTCCTTACATAATCATTCTAGGCATGTGATTGTCAGTTGATTAGAATGTTCTAGTTATATCTTGTGGATAGATTTTTCTAGAAAGAATAAATGTATTTATATGAGATAGCTGAAAAGGGTTAAGTCAGTCTGTTTAATAAGTTTATACAGGATTAATTAGTTTATATAGGATTATCACGCACATCTTTCGTATTGGAAATCGACATCAATTATTGTGGATCTATTATCAACTATTTAGTGAGGATTATAAGGATTATTCTATTGGACATTTATTGGTGGAATTAAGTGAACTGTTCATTTGGATTATTACTTGGACTTCATTATTGTCAGATAAGTTATATATTGTATTTAATTTGTAAAATAATTATTTTTTTTGGTCTGATTAAAAAGTTAATTTGAGCCAATTTTGTTTTATCTTTGCAGACTTTAATTGGTCGTTTCTGCCACATAAAAGAAAATTGTAAAAAAAGAAAGAAATTATTATATTTTTGTTAAAAAGAAAAATTTTTAAAAGTCAGCAAAAAATTTTTACAAGATGTCATTTGATCCAGAACAATTCATGTCTAC
>MJUU01003765.1:3495-44854 GCA_002080025.1 Modiolus philippinarum | reverse complement strand
GGGGGTGTAAATCATAAAATGGTATGAAAACCGCCGAGCGGAGCGATGCTAAAAATGTTTTGACTACTTTTCTCATTGAAAATATTATAAATATTTTATTTTTAAGCATAATTTGTAAAGATGCGTTAAAACTAGAAAAACTCTGAGCAAAGATCACCGATATATACCCGTAACCCCAGCTCCCCCATTTGATAATCAATCAAATCAAATTCTAAAATAGAAGATGCAAATCTACATTTTGTAACAAAGACTGTGTTAAAGTTTCATGACAATCTTTTCAGTGATTGAGGAAGAGTAGCAGATAACCGATTGCTACCCCCTTGTAATGTAATGGCTAAGTCAATGTTTTGCTATGGGAAACCCCATAAATCAGCTAAATCTGAAATAGGAGGTGCAAACAAAGACTGTGGTAAAGTTTCATGAAAATCTGTCCAATGGTTCAGGAGGAGTAGCGGATAAGAGATAGGTACCCTTCGGTGGAACGGACGGACGGAAAGACGGGAGGACGGAAGGATGGACGGACAATCCCATCACTATATACCCCCACTTTTCAAGCGGGGTATAATTAGAGGTATATAGGTAGTTTAATACAGAATTCCAACCACATTTTTTCTTTGGCGATGGAAAGGGGGCGTACGGCCCCTACGCCCCCTAAAATCCGCCTATGTGAGTTGATCATTTGACTTTATTGAAACTTGAATAAAAGGAACTGGATGGGGTTAAATATCAAGGGGACGCTATCCCATCTCCAGGTTATGTAAATAATTAACTGAAAACAGGTACAAATTAGAAAATATACGATAAAAGGTCACACCTTAATGTAAGATTTCAATCGCGTTTATTACAGGAAATTAATTGGGAAATATATTTAATAATATTTGTGGTGTAGTTTGCATTTAAATTTGAATAGAACAACAGGAATGCCACTTGGGTTGGACATCGTAAAGTTCACTCGTCCCATTTCTGTGTTTCAGTCAATTGTGGTGATTAACTTCATGAACAGGTATTGAAATTTGTATATTGGACTCAATTCTTATTAGCAAAGCAATTGAAAATGTCATCATGGCGTCAACATAGAGCCTTCAACACTGCGCATTTGCTCACATCCCAAGGTAAATGCTTAGTAAATACAAAATTAGACTTACTAACTTGTCCATTGCTTTAAAATATATTGAGTAAGTACACGAAGTAAAATTGCATTAAAGCCACGAAATATGTTAGGCTAGCATGGAGTAAAGTGAAAGGATACGGAGTAAATGTACACGAGACAACGTACATCAGGGTATACGCAGGAAAATCATTTGAATGTGTTGGGTATCTATTTTGGCAACGTATCATTAACAGCACTAGGACCAAGAGAATGGAAATCCATTATCAAAAGTGTGAAAACCCATAATCTATCCAATAGTGGACAAAGCTACAAAGTCGCATGATTATGTATACCTATTATCCGTTAAGTTCAATAATTTAGAAATTATACGTGCATGTATTTCATTTAACACGGCATACGCATTAAACATGATCGCCTCCATAAAAACACCATAGCCAGAATCATCTCCAACTCAGGAATTTGTTTTACCAATTCCACACTGCACTTTGAAATGCACTAAATACACACGACACAAATTTATGACCGTTTCAACATGTTGTTAAATAATTTTTTTTTATGGAAGTATCGATGTTCCTATATGACATAGGAATTCACGCATACACTACCACGAGACATTATCTCTGCATACAAGTTAAAAAAATGTACATGGCAAAAAAATCTAAACAAAATAAAAATATGCATCAGCTTCGCTCTACACAATCTCTCAATGAAATATACTGAGAAAGGGAGAAAAAAATGAAGAAAAAAAATGTAGAAATATGATTTGTTCAAATGTTCATAGTTTCAATAAAATGTCGATTTATCCATCCTTGTTTTGCCATATGTAGATATTACTGTAAAAGGTGTAAATTTGCGAGATCTTTATTCATTTAATTCTTACATGATCAATGTCATAAAACAAGACTTAGTGAACAATATTTTACATATAAGATGAATTTCATTATCAGTTCAACCCTGCCTGTCTCCAGTCCGGATATCTCACAGCGGGATGTATTGTAACTTATCACCCTCATTATATTGATAATATTGATGTGTGAATTAGTAATGTACACACATGCAGGCACTCCGATAGTAGAAGACAAGAGTTATCTACTCTTACCCCCCTGTGCCCTAACCGAACTAATTCTTCAGTATGTTCTTATTTCACCAAAAATGGTATTCTTATGCGTAAATGGAGACCTTCTGATGTATCTGCTGATGCAGAGTGGGCAGTAAAGTACCAGATTGTAGTGCCAAAGGTGTATAGAGCTGAGATATTAAGCATGGCCCATGATACTCCCTTGTCAGGACACTTAGGTATTAATAAGACTTACAACAAAATTTTAAATTATTTGTATTGGCCTAATCTTAGAAAAGATGTCTCTAATTACTGCAAGTCTTGTCATACATGTCAGTTAGTAGTGAAACCACACCAAGTTATTCCAAAACCACCTCTTCAGCCAATACCTGCCTTTGAGGAGCCTTTTAGTAGAATATTAATAGATTGTGTAGGTCCTTTACCAAAGACTAAATCTAGTAATCAGTACATGTTAACTATTATGTGTGCATCCACAAGGTTTCACGAGGCTATTCCTTTAAGAAATATAAAGACTAAAACTATAGTTAGGGCTTTAACTAAATATTTCACTTTGTTTGGCCTACCTTAATCTATTCAATCAGACCAAGGTTCAAACTTTATGTCAGGCATTTTCCAACAAGTAATGTATGAATTAGGCATTAAACAGTACAGATCATCTGCATATCATCCTGAAAGTCAAGGTGCCTTAGAGCGATTTCACCAAACTTTAAAAAAATATGATGCGGACCTATTGTTTTGACACAGAGAAAGATTGGGATGAAGGAATTTCTTTTCTTTTATTTGCTGTAAGAGAAGCAGTCCAGGAATCATTAGGTTTTAGTCCCTTTGAATTAGTTTTTGGGCATACAGTTAGGGGACCACTCAAACTTTTAAATGAGAAAATTTTATCTGATGAAAAAGACCATTTAAATCTCCTTGATTATGTTTCAGACTTTCGCACTAAACTTGTAAAAGCTTGTGAACTAGCCAATAAAAATCTTACATCCAGTCAAGAATCTATGAAAGCCAAGTATGACCAAAATTCTGTAAAACGTAATTTTGACCCTGGTGATAAAGTACTTGTTTTACTTCCTGTTCCTGGAAAGCCACTTGAAGCCAGATATTTTGGCCCATATATTGTTGAAAAGAAAGTCAGTGATTTAAATTACATTATTAAAACACCTGACAGACGTAGACATAATAGGTTGTGTCATGTTAATATGATAAAACCTTACGTAGATAGAAATAGCACAAATATTGTACATTCTGTAAATATAGTTAGTGTTGACCCTGACAATGCTGAAAATGACTTTTGTGAAAAGATTGATTCGCCATCTATCACACCGAAGCTGGAAAATTCACAGATTCTTCAAGATTTGAATTCGAAACTTCAACATTTACCAACGATTCAAAAGGAACAGTTAAAACAGTTACTCAGTGATTTTGAACATTTATTTCCGGACATTCCGACACGAACTGATAAAATATTTCATGACGTTGATGTTGGTGTTTCAGAACCGATTAAACAGCATCCATACCGACTGAATCCGATCAAACAAAAGTACCTGCATGATGAAATTCAGTATTTGTTAAAAAATGACTTTATTGAACCTAGCAAAAGCAATTGGAGCTCGCCTTGTATTCTAGTGCCAAAACCTGATGGAACTTATCGTATGTGTACGGACTATAGAAAATTAAACAGTGTTACAAAAACTGACTCATTTCCAATTCCGCGCATTTATGACTGTATTGATAAAATTGGAAATGCTTTATACATAACAAAAATTGACTTATTGATAGGATTTTATCAAGTTCCTCTTACAGAGCGTGCAAAAGAACTTTCAGCTTTTGTTACACCGGATGGACTATTCCAATACAAAGTGATGGCTTTTGGCATGAAAAATTCGCCGGCAACTTTTCAGCGTCTCATCAACAGTGTTATTTCTGGAATTGACGGTTGTGAAGCATACATTGATGACATTCTTATATATAGTGACACTTGGGAAGAACATCTTCTGATACTTCGAACATTTTTTGAACGTTTAAGCAGTGCTATGTTAACAGTCAACCTCTCCAAGAGTGAAATTGGATGTGCTTATGTTAATTATTTAGGACATGTTGTAGGTCAGGGTCAGGTAAAACCTATTGATGCTAAAATAAGTGCGATTTCTAGTTTTCCTAAACCTGAAAATAAGAAACAATTGATGCGTTTTCTGGGAATGGCTGGATATTATAGAAAATTTTGTCAAAACTTTTCTTCAATTAGTGAGCCTTTGATTAAACTATTGAGAAAAAATGTAAAGTTTATTTGGTTTAAAAGTTTTGATGAGTCATTTGAAGAACTAAAAGACATCCTAGAAAGTGCGCCATTTTTAGCAACACCTAATTTTGATTGTCAATTTAAGTTAGCAGTAGATGCCAGTGATGTTGCTGCTGGCGGTGTTTTATTACAAGAAGGTAAAGATGGTATAGACCATCCTATTTGTTATTTTTCAAGAAAATTTAATAAACACCAGAGGAATTACTCCACCATTGAAAAAGAATGTTTGTCTCTGATTTTGGCTTTACAACATTTTGAAATTTATGTTACAGCTTCAATTCAGCCTATCATTGTATATACTGATCACAACCCTCTTAAATTTATTCATAAAATGAAAGATAAAAATCAAAGACTTTTGAGGTGGAGTTTGACTTTACAAGGTTTTAATCTAGACATAAGACATATTAAAGGAAAAGATAATGTCATTGCAGACGCATTGTCAAGAGTTTGATAAATTTCGTAACACCTCATTGTTTATTTTAAATGTTTTTCATTGCATTCAAACATTTTCTTTTGGGGGGAGGTGTTATAGGTAATTAAATGTTGTAAATATTCTATATTGCATTTTATTCATTGTTTTTATTTTGTACGGCCTAAATATTGTGTAGATTGTTTGGCCTAGTTATGTAACTTGTTTACAATAAACAAGGGTCAAGGTTATTTCACCTTAGAACATATAGAAATTTCTAGAATTTAAATATAATATTTAGCACATAGAATTTTCTAGAGGCTTTCCTTACATAATCATTCTAGTCATGTGATTGTCAGTTGATTAGAATGTTCTAGTTATATCTTGTGGATAGATTTTTGTAGAAAGAATAAATGTATTTATATGAGGTAGCTGAAAAGGGTTAAGTCAGTCAGTTTAATAAGTTTATAGAGGATTAATTAGTTTATATAGGATTATCACGCACATCTTTCGTACTGGAAATCGACATCAATTATTGTGAATCTATTATCAACTATTTAGTGAGGATTATAAGGATTATTCTATTGGACATTTATTGGTGGAATTAAGTGAACTGTTCATTTGGATTATTACTTGGACTTCATTATTGTCAGATAAGTTATATATTGTATTTAATTTGTAAAATAATTATTTTTTTTGGTCTGATTAAAAAGTTAATTTGAGCCAATTTTGTTTTATCTTTGCTGACTTTAATTGGTCGCTTCTGCCACATAACATAACATTGTTCATTCCTATATTTATACCATTTACGTAGAACAATTGAGATAGTCAGTGACAAAACAATGGCATTAGAGTACCGAAGGAACAAGGGAAGCGAAGACTGTAAAAATCCAAATCCTAAGACATGGCAAAAACGGCAACAGAGAAAAACAAAGACAAAACAAGGACAATTTAGTATTTATAAAAATGATAACTTGCCCATTTCTTTCTATTAGATTGTTTCAGTAAATTTATAAATAACATTTCAAAATCATCTTCTGTCAGCTTTTATGTTTTTTGTAAATTTACCAACATCTTAAAAGCTTAAACTTAAGCATTAATTGGGAGCAAAAGGATTCAAATTATCCTTAAATCAGCATATCGCAATTTACATCATACCTTGTATTCCAAATATGCCAGTAATCAAAGGTGCACAATGTGGGTTCCCGGTGCAAATTATGTATGCTTTCTGTGTATTTCAGTTATGGTATACTTGTTCACGAGAGAAGTTCTCATATAGATATAATATCATACTTTCAAATTTTGGCATTTGTTACTTTGGGTAGTTTTGACAATCTGTTTGTAGTGCCCACACCTAATTGTTTTATATTGCTGTTTTCATACAATTGACTTGATGAGTGTTTTGTGTTTGTCTGTATGTTGTACTAGTCAATCAGCTTAAGATACTAGTACTTTTGTAGGGCAATGGATAATAACGATTACCAGTTTAATTTATTTTTGTTGACGATCCCACACCTATGGTATAAATAAAGACATGAATATAGCGTTGTTCCATATTAAGCAATGAATTTTGCTCAAATCGGCGCTAGGGATCGTCTTGAACTTCCTATGAGGTATGAAAAAAGTTCATTCCTGAAGGCATTATTGTAATTTCCGGATAAAAGAGAACAATAAAAGCGTTGCTCCTTAGTTTCTCGGTAAATGTCCTTGGTACTGGATTTGGCTTAATATTTCGCTATTTTTGGAAATGAGTACTTACTGTTTTTCTATGCAACTTTGGTATTTTTTTGTATTTTCTACCATGTTTTCGTAGAGACTTTGTCACATGTGCATTTACTCCATATCCTTTCATTGTTTATTGTATCAGCAGATATTTTAGTAAGTAACAAGTTGGTAGAAATGGAAAAGAAGATTTTCACTGTATTTAGTGGACACGGGTTTAGTATGAGGTTAAACACATAATGTGTAATTAAAATCAGAATCCGATATTGGAGTTTATTGATTCTTTAATGATCCATTGATTCCGGGAATAAACGGAAATAGCTCAGGATTTACCGATACTCTTTTCTCTGTGCAAAGGAAAAGCTATTTTGCTAATTCGTTGGTTTAAGTTAAAAAATGGACATATTATTTATCCAAACATACAAAGGTGTTTCGCTTGTTGTCAGTTTGTATTACATATCAAGGTAGTACTTACAGGAATAATTGTTACAAGCAAACCGAAACTTCTGTGTACAGTCTGTAATTCTGAAGTCTTTAAAGTGTGAAATAAAAGAATATTTGTCATGTCTGAAGTATGATTTATAAGACTCAGCTGTGATACACTCATCTTCAATAAATGGCTTTTGATCATCTATAAATGAACTATCCAACGTTCTATTGAGATCTAAAAAACAATGCGCTTGTTTCAAAATTTGATATATGAGTAAAAAGTATAAACGCTAAGCTAATATCAGAGCAAAAGAATGTTATGATTTATGATTAAGACAACAATGCACTTGCATAGAATTTTTTTTTTCGAAATTTTCAAGCACAAGAAGAAGAATTCATATACTCGGATACGTCATTTAAGGTAGATCGGTAGTCTTCCGCCATTTTGAATTCGTTATTTATGTTGTTGTGGTATTATCTGCTTTTTAAATATGCAAATATTTTTATTTGTAATAAATCAATCAATATTATATTTATAATACAATATGCAAAGGCCCTACATGGAGTTGATTTTACATGTCTTTATCTAATAAGACGAGGCATGGTAACTTGATAATTAAATAAGTTGGAACAAGATATTTGAAAAAGGGAGATAATCTGATAAAAATATTTTACATAGATATCACTATGAAAATTCACATTTTTTAAATTTTATGGAAAACAAAGTCGGTGACCCCCATTTTTCTTTATATTTTTTGAAAGTATGTTCAAAGGGCTAACACATGAATAAAGTAGAAAAAAAATCTATGGAATAGTTTTAAAGAAATCAACAATATACCTGTTTTTCCCTATATATTCATTAGAAATATTTGATTATTTTGATATCAATTATTTTAAAAACAAGCACGGTGACCCCCCTTTTTTATTTTTTTATTTCAATGCTAATATAAAAAGGAAACTTTCCTGAGAAAATAAAGAAAATCTATGGAAAAAATTTTTGGACTACCCATCTACCTTAATTCTTTCAGCGGATCTCTGTGATCTTCAAAAAGGTCTGAGATACACAGAAATATAAGTAATAAGTTTTCCAAATTTGGAAAAAAGATGTCTCATGCGAAATAATGCAATAAATATTCTTAGTGCTGTCAAACAGAAGTGGGCATGCGACAGATGCAAAACTCTCTTACACATAATAGGGCACCATACATATAAATGTACTCCATGAGTAATTGCAGAAGGCAGGAATATGTGATTCCCCTGAACAACGCGAAGAAAATTTTCGAGACACGAAGTTCCGTCAAACAGGAAGTGGACATGTTAGAGATCCTAAGCTCTGTTACATAGTATAAGTTCCAATATTGATACTCCCTGCTAAATTTTAGAAGGTTGAGATATGTGGTTTATGGTAAAAATGTGAAAATGTTATCTCGTGACGCCAAACAGCAAAATTTTTTTCTGTCAAACAAGAAGTGGGTATGGGAGACATCATGAATTCTCTTACAGACTTTAGGTTCCCATACTCCATGCCGAATTGCAGAAGGCTCCGATACATAGTAACTAAGAGAAATGTGACAGAAATTGTTTGTGACGTCGACGCTAAGGCAAGACGAGGATAGTGATCCCGATATGTCTCCACTTCGTGAACACAGGCGACAAAATGAAACCGAATTGAAACAGCAAGCAATTCATGCAGTTTGGTTAGTTAGTTTTTGAAAATAATGAAACAAATTTGTTGCAACCACTAGAAATATGAATAGAAATACGAATATATATGGACAAGGGATCGGAATCTTCACCGTTTTCAAATTTGACTCCATCGATTTTGGCTATCGTTATTTATATTTCAAGAGAATGAAACATTTTGACTATCGTTATTTATATTTCAAGACAATGAAACGCGTTTGGAGAAATTTGTCGAGATATTTTTTTTTTGAGTATTGTCTGGCATTTACATTATATCGCATCCTGTTACATGTGATATCAGTAATGATGCATGTTTTGAAGCTTAAGTTTACAAAAATAAGGAGATGTACTATTTGCATTTTTATCATTTCCTTTTTTCTCCATTTGTAATAAAGTTTTCGAAAATCATATCAATATCATACCACAGATAAATATCTGGTTTTGGAATCGAGTATTGGAGTATTTGTGCCATATCATAACTGGGAATATCCTTAATCTTACAAGTATTCGTTACTTAAAGTTGTAACGAAAAAAAAATCACTTTGTATTATCTAAGTGGTGGAAGTTTAGGAATACTCATATAGACCTCTACATATATTAACTAATTAATCATAAGGAAAAAAAAACAATAAATGTGGCTGAGGTGTGCTAATTACAAACAATTAAATTAATAAATGATTATAATTATTTACATATTTTTTTACAGTACCTGAAATCAATTTAAATAACATTGCCGATTCACCAGAACTACACAGACTTTCATCGTCAGATGTACATTTCTTTCTACAGTTAGTAAGCCTTGGATCAGGTTGTTTGTCTTGCAGACAACGACAATCTTTATCCTAAAAGTCATTGTAAAATTCTTAAGCGACTAAGTAAAGTGACACAACTAACTTGAGTTGAAAATGCAGATTTGGATAAAACATTAGTAAAGTAAAATCAGGTAGAATCAGGTAGAAATAAGTACCCACAATACTTAAAAGGGGCACGAGGGGCAGGTGCCTCATAAAACCGAGAAAAATATTATTCGTTATTGTGTAATCTGGATTTAAGCTAAAATTTGTCTAAAAATTTCGCCCCCTCCTACGCTTGGGGACTTTTTTTTCAAGTGCAACCCTAAACTATAAATCCTTGATACGACCCTGAGAGTTACTAGAAAAAACCCTTAATTTTGATCGTGTCTCTTGCTCGAGCCCCGCAAAATGTACCTAATAAAAATATGATTTTTTGTAAAATGTGGTAAAATTATCGCCGTTGGCAGAGCAATGTTCTTTATTCCATTTTACGAACTAATCTCTTCGAAGTCGTTTTAGATCTACTTTTTTCGTAATCCTATGAAATTCTTCATCTTTGAATTTTAATACTGCTCTATTAGTAGGATACCCGGGCGACAATTGTTCTCAGTTTGGTTTATCAGAAAAGCATACACCTGCATTATACAATTTTGGAAAGAGGAGATCGTGACCACCCCTGTATTGAAATAACGTCTTAATTATTGACTCGTGTCATATTTTATTCTAAATCAGTTTAAAAGTCGATTCCTTCAATATGTAAAATCATAATGCAATTTAAAGCTGCACTAGCATATATGTATTGATTTTGTTTGGCTATTTTCGTCTTATCACAATCTTGACAGGCTTTACACAATTTTGTTAATACAGTGTAAGATTTTAAGTTGCTTTTCAAGATAATTGATTTCAAAGACGATCAATTTTCTGATCAAATAAGATCTTTTTTTATTTTAACGATCAAGAAGAGTTTAGTTTGTTAAGATTTCGATTTGGTCTTGCTTTGTCGGGACGAACTTAACACTTCTTCCGTAAATGGTGGTTTACAGTGGGAGATTACCCATGCGAGATCTATGCCCGCGACCTCATCTCATACCGGTAAATGACCAACCAGACGTGTTGATTTTTGTGATACAACAATCGTAACCATGACTTAACGTCATGAAACACCTAACGTCACAATGTAAAGAATACTCAAATAGCGACAACGTTGTTCAAACAGTAAAGGTTTCCAGACGTTTCTTTTAGCTTTTTACGGAAGAAATGGGTACTTGCAAGGATATCTTTCACTCGTGTAAGAAATTCTACGTCTTTTCCTCTCGTTCCGCTACGCTCCACTCGAGAAAAGACGACATTTCTTACACTTGTGAAAGATATCCCGATCTTTAATCTGACTTTATGCAATATCCTGTTTACCTTGATCGCCCATGTACGCAGTTATTTTGTTTGATAAACTGAACATATCTTGATCGTTCTTGAAAGCAATTATCTCGAATACGACTGATTATCTTACATTGTCTTAACAAAATTGTGTTAAGCCTATCAAGAAGTGAAAAGATTAAAACGGCCAAACAAGATCATAACATATCTGCTGGTGGTGGCATCATTTCATAACCCTAACAAACAGGAAAATAAAGAAATCATGACCATTTGAATTTTCTACGATAGATAAAAATATGAAATTTAATAGTTGTTATAGGATTAAAAACAAGAATTGGCCCTGTGTTATAATTTTAGCTCAAGCTTGAAAACTCAGAATCTTCATTTTGACACTTCGCATGCTACTCCACTAAAATTGAGCTAACCATGAGTAAGCTTACGAACTTAGGGCTGTTGCAAATTTGACAAAGCTTCCTCTTTATTACGTACTTCACCAATCCCGTATTTCTATGTGACAATGTACAGTTATTGACTGGGTCCGAAAAGAACAGCTGTTTTGTTTGACCCGTGGACTGAACTGTTGCACGAAGCCGCAGGATGAGTGCAACAGTTTAGTCAGAGTGTCAAACTAAACAGCTGTTGTTTGAGGACCAAGCCTATAACTATTTTGTTATACCTTTTCATATTCAATGTATTTTTGTCTTTAAGGTAGATGGGTAGTCCAAAATTTTTTCCATAGATTTTCTTAATTTTCTCAGGAAAGTTTCCTTATTATATTAGAATTGAAATAAAAAAATAAAAAAGGCGGGTCACCGTGCTTGCTTTTAAAATAACTGATATCAAAATAATCAAATATTTCTAATGAATATATAGGGAAAAACAGGTATATTGTTGATTTCTTTAAAACTATTCCATAGATTTTTTTCTACTTTATTCATGTGTTAGTCCTTTGAACATACTTTTAAAAAATATAAAGAAAAATGGGGGTCACCGACTTTGTTCTCCATAAAATTTATAAAATGTGAATTTTCATAGTGATATCTATGTAAAATATTTTTATCAGATTATCTCCCTTTTTCAAATATCTTGTTCCAACTTATTTAATTATCAAGTTACCTCGCCTCGTCTTATTAGATAAAGACATGTAAATTCAACTCCATGTAGGTCCTTTGCATATTGTATTATGAATATAATATTGATTGATTTATTACAAATAAAAATATTTGCATATTTAAAAAGCAGATAATACCACAACAACATAAATAACGAATTCAAAATGGTGGAAGACTACTGATCTACCTTAAAACATGTTTTATTCGTGTATCCATTTGTATACATTTATGGAATCGCAAACTTTCAGTTTTGTAAATGCTCTCCGTTTCATCTGAAAACAATTCTCATGTGATATGGGTATGGTTTTGTTGAACCAATCAAAATAACTCATGTGGACAGCAATTCAGTTGCGGTCAACAGTTTGGAAACTGTTCATCGGTCAACAGATCGTTCTTTGGTTCGAGAAATAAAACAGACAAGTTGTAGATTTTTATTTCCAATGCATTTATATAAGGGAACTATTATAAGGTATAACAAACTCATATATATCCCGTTCACAACCCCCCCCCCCCAAAAAAAAAAACAAAAACAAAAAAAAAACACAGTTTAAAATATTTTTTTTTATTCCATTCTGTAAAATATTGATTTTTAACATACTAGATCAATCGAGAATCTGTTGCAATCTTGAATTGTGTGAAAATAAAAAGGCAGAAAATCTCCCCAGATATTTAATCAACACTAATAGAGTAAATGGTTGCACACACATTGAATCACTCGCCGAGAATAGGAGATATTAACAAATAAGATCAATCACAAAAATGTTTTGCCAAGACTTTTGCTAATGGGACAATGAAAATTATTATTTGTCGAACAATTTTATTTTAGCAAAATTACAAATGTAATAACATTCAATGTTGTAGATTGATTGGTTGTTATGGGGTTTAACGTCACTTTCAGCAGTAGTTAAGCTATCTCATGACGGTCAGTTTTAGTGGCGGAGAAAGCCGGAGTGCCCGGAGAGAACCACTAACCATGGGCAGGTAACAGACATACCTGATCACTTACGACTGTCAGTCGAGTTCACCCTTTTTTGCAATGTACAACGTGGGGCGCGAAATCATATCGAAGTGGTGATAGACAGCAGTGGAAGTGGAAGTGGAACTACCTTAACCACTCGGCCACCCAGACCCCTTCAATATTAAAGAAGTTTGATATTGAATGAATTATTTTTCCAGAAACTCATGAACTTTTATTTTCAAAACTTAGGCACGCTGAAATTCTAATTTTTATTTTCGTAAAATGTATTTGACATACCTGAACGGAGAAATGGGTATATGCTGAGTTTTCAGAACATTTCAGTAAACATTCTTTTGTAGACTGTTTACTTCCGGTACTGTTAGTTGATATCCCCTCCTTTCCTTCAATGCATCCTGCAATGTAATTAGATATTCAAATGCAAACATTTTGTCAGTGTTGGTTGTATTGAAAATCATTTTCCCGCCTTCTCCGTATAAATCTAGTATAATAGACAATTTTAGCATAAAATACCACATGTTCTTTCAAATTTTTCACATAACAAATACAGAAGTTAGAAAGAGATATTTATTTCTACGATCTCATGAAGCTGCAATAAATAGAAAAACGTATTCCTCAAAGTATGCACACTTGTACAAAAGCAAAATAAACGAAAGATATCTCATGGCTGTTGTCAAAACATTAACACCAGTAACGTTACATGTACATTGTACTGAACCACTTATCAACCACGCTGTTCATTAAATCAATGGCATCGTAGCAAAGATTCATTACGTCACACATGGTTCTATCGTATCTAGGTTGAACTAGTAAAGGTACGACAAAACAACGTCATTTAGCGAGGATAATGATTTCACAAATGAACCCGTTTTTAAAAAAAATATTGAAACCGGTTACGGTAAAACATCAACATGTGTTACCAAAATACAGATTCCTTAATTCTTTGTCTTCATCTTTATCTAATATTAAAGTGAATAATTTACAAAGCCACGCCTATCATTATTTCTTTATCTTTTACTTATATGACATTTTATTTTTTGTATTGCTTTGTGCTAAAGAAATATAAAAAATAAAAAGTCATAGGGTCTGGGAATAGACAAGTCTAGTTGTTTAAAGCGTGTCTAATGTGTTTTGTTAATTCCATTTTTCATTCACTCATCTCGCTTCTGCATGCCGTTTGTATTCCGCTTAGGTTGTAATGTTAAACGTTCAACCAACTATATGACACATGTGTGGTGAAGGTTACTCCTCTTCCGGTGCAATTCATCAAACTCTTAATTGTTTTAATTAATTGAATTGGCACGCCCTTCATTTTCTACGATCGCAAAATAAATCAACAATATCATGTTACATTAATTGATCAAGTAGTTAAGTAATTTAAAGGTACAAACCTAAAAAGGCAGTCCACTTTGAATATTTTATTTTCGTGCCTGTCCAAGCCTTTGATATTCCGTAAGAATATGCAGAGGAATTACCATCAAGTTGTTCCATTTTTATCTCTTCCTTGGGTACAAGTGAACAAGTCTGCGTACCATCTGTCCATGTTTTCTCGGGGACTCCAAAGAAAAGCGAATTTGCTACAAATAAAAAAAAACATGGAAGAATTAACATATATTTATTATTAAAACCACCATGCTTTAAACGTACATAACATTGATAATGCTCACCTTCAAAACAATTGGAAATTATAAGAAAAACAAAGGGTACAAAATCATTCATTTCACTTCAATAACTTTCTGTCATTTAAATAGAGCTGGCCAACAATTATTTAATTTGTCTAAAAGTTCTTTCATTCAATTGTTTATTAGAATTTATAAAGTGATGACGAATTTAAGTTTAATTGATTAACAAGTGGGTTCAAGTGGTACCAATTGCACTTTGATATGAACTAAAAAATATTGGAAGAGACTTTGAAGTATAAAACTACATTTCCTCCATTTCTTTTCATCTCACAAAAAAAAAAAATCGCTAAAAAGTTATACAAAAAGTGATCCTAGAAAAGTTGTGATGCCAACCCTTACGACGACTTACTTATATTATGTTTGTATCGACCTATAATTATCAGATAAATCTTATAACTAATTTAGTTTTGCCAAAATGACCAAGTTTCTTCGGCGAGGGGGAAAAGGTATGCTGAGGATGTTAACACAATAGAAGTTTTTCATTGTTTACAATTTTATTTTCTAAATTTTCATTTCAAAGAGTATTACAATGTAAATGCTTATCTGAATTTTTCGTCTAAAATAAATGCTATACTTATTGAAATGAGCCCATTTTTTGAGTTTTAAGCGAAATATTTTTTTAAGATTTGTCAAAATTTTAAAATGTTTGTATATTTCTTTAATGAAAAATACCTATCAAAGCATGAAACTTGAAAACAAAATAGCGGAATACCACCGATCCATCTTAATGATACATTTTGTGTGTATATTCAGGAAATCACATTTGTGTATTACCATTGTACTCATTTATATTCTACGAACTTCCTGTTACTTAACTTTAATCCCAAAGCAATGTAAAAACTATAATGAGTTAACTTAAGAGCATTTGACTTAATACATGTTTGTTTAAAGCTGTCAATTCAATATGAATGGCAAAGTGTGTCAATATGATATACAATAGGCCAATATTTAAGTCCAATATGGGGTTTTTCATAACTGTTCTTGATTTTCCGTCTCACGTTAAAAAAAAAAAAAAAAAACATTAAACCAGTAGTGCATAACTTATCGTATGAACCCGGCCTATGGCAGGACGCAAGGTATATCAAAATAAAAGGAAAGAAATGATGGAAAGAAGTTGATACAATTCATGGAAATAAAGTTGTGTAATGTTTTTCATTATTGGCATGGTTAAAGATCCGCTGTCGGTCACATTGGCCTTCCGCTTGCGTCTCAATATGAAAAACAGTATGCAATAATACTATATTATGAAATCATAAATAGTATAGTCATATTAGAATAAGTCATAAAAAGAAGAACCAGTAGTATTGATGTTTACCTTTTGGACGGTAGATAATGCAAATTGAAATATGCAGTCGAATATGGAATAAAAATGAAACTCAAATGAATATCTGCTTGTGCTGAAATGAAGATGATATACTTGTGTTGTGAAATATTGCAACACATATCAAATAAATTTACTAACTAAACGGGTATCTCGCTTGAGGGGGTGAATATTGTTCACCTCTAGTTGAAGACCTTCAGGCGACATCAAGATGTAGACAGGAATAAAAGCCCTGTCCTTGATAAACTGGAGTTTTCTATGTACCGTGTGCGTTTTTGTCACATGTACATTCACTCCGTATCCTTTCATTTTTCCTAAATTTCATTTGAGGATACCGAGACAGAGACACAAGAACCATGGATTACAAGCTTTTGTATAGCACATAGCAACATTAAATCATTGTTTAATGGCAATGTCACATTTTAATGTGCGCATTAATAAATTAATAAAAAAAAGGTATGCTTACCCTTTGCAAAACCAGCAAACATTGATTTGCATTAGTCAAATAATTATTCAAGAAATGATTTCATTAATATGAAAAAGAAAGGAAATGGGGTAAATGTCAAGGAGACAACATCCCATATCCAGGTTAAAACGACCCAAAACAAAGCATCTAGGGGTAACCGTATGGTCTTCAACACAGTGAGGAATCTCACACCATATAGCAAGCCCTAAATGGCCCCAAAAGGGTAAAAAAGTGGATAAATCAATGGAAACAAAAACCACATCCAATAACCCAAATAACAAGAAACTAAAATTTCATAAGAAGACTTGGGAATGCGCAAAAATTGCGGTGGGGTTAAACTCGTTTTCTTGGATCCAAACCCTCCCCCTATGTGTGGTGAATGGCTAAAAAATGAATACACAAAAAGACTACTACGATAGTTTTTTGTACCAATGGCAGTGTATTTGTATCATTTATGGTGGGTTTTCTTCATATTCAAACATTTGCACCGATGAGATTTTTTTTCTTTGGGTTAGGATAGCTTTATTCCGATTCTTCTGTTGGCATCTTCAATTACCGTTCGAAATAAATAAGCGTGCTAACAAAATTACAAAACACAATAGGGTCTGTAAGTCTCGTACAATATCGGAACCTCCGGGTACATAATTTGTACCCGGAAGTTGCATTTTTAACAAAAACATATGACGTTTCAAGCACAAAACTTGAACGTCATAATACTGCAACGTCATATTTTGGAGGGGAACGTTTTCAAATTTCTATTTTATCGTGATTTCTCGGTGTCACATGACGAGACTTACAGAACCTATTTTCAAGAGCCGAAATCCAAAGGACAAAAGACAAAGCAGGAGCAAAACCAGAGGAAAAATTGTCGGTTCTTACTAGGTACAGGCATTTCAAAGGAAACGGTAGTTTAAACCGGTTTAATGGCGCGCGAAAACTCGATTCTAATAGGTCGTCCTTCTTTGGCTTTTTGTCCATACCCGTGGTAAAAATAATATAAATTCATGACCTAGATTGCTTTGATTTTAAACTACCGTATTTGTCCTATTAGAATCGAAATAATTAACGGTACCCATATATTTATATTTTTTTCTACCACGGTAAGCACTTTATGGTGTAATTTTACAACTCGCTAACGCTAGGGGAAAATAAACACCATAAAGTGCCAACCCGTGGTAAAAACAATATAGATATATGAGTACCGTTCATTTGTCTTAATTTAGAAGTGAATAAGGTAACTGGTTAACATTTATTATGATTAATAGAATATGCAGCCCGTTGTCGAAAGCTTATTCCTTTTTCAATTAAGCAGTTACTATATCTATGATATTTCTTGTGATGCACACAAGCAGCGTTGAAAAGGTATTGATATAATGCACAAAGTGCAAAAGAAGAATTTTATTATGTTCTAATTCGCCAGGCTCAAGCGAACATAAATTATTCACTCAATAAAACACAATACAAGATTTAGGTGTGAGCTCTCCTTGTGAGATAAACATACTTTTATTTAAGCAAACCCATAAATTCAACAGTTTACTTATCCACTCGTGATTTTAATAGTTCGTCACTTATCTACATAAAGTTGTCCCGAACTGCACTTCCGGCACTAACATTTAACAAAACCGGTGTTAGGTTGAATTTTGACCTCGTGGAAAATTGACCTTTTGGTCGTTTTTCAACGTCGAAAATTGATCCCAATACCGTTGAATTTTGATCAGCTCAATATTCAACAGGCTTATTTTCAGATTTCATGATATTTTTTTTCAATTTCAAAACCGATGTGTTGAATACTGACAATTGTGGAAAAATGACCACTCAAAAAAAAAAAAAAAAAAAAAAAAAAAATCTTAAAGTTTGTACAGGATGTCCCAATCTCAAATTTGGGTTAGGACGTTTATGTGAATGGAACTCATTTGGAAGACTTTTTTGTTTGCAAACAAAACCTTTTGATGACAGAGTATAGTTTAGCTTTAATACATTTATTGGTTTCATTGCTGATTTTTTTTTATTTTCAATGTAAGCTGACCAAATACCATCCGAAGAAAAAATGTTTCCAAACGTTTATGACACTTAATAGGTACTCCAACGAAAAAATTGAATGTTCGAATTGAATGAATATAACGGAGCAAAAAGATAGCTATCTGCTTCAAAAATCAGACATTAAACCTTTTATCTCCAAAAAATTAAGATTAAGGATAAATTAACATCATTAAAGAATTACAATTAGTCCACTTCCGGTATTTTATTTTCTTCGCATTTACCAGTTCTATAAGAGCTAAGGAGAAACTGGTTCAAAAATTATTTGGAGATACGACGCTTTGACCACTATTTACGACTAATTACGACCAAAATTCGAGAAAACTGCAAAAACACATAAAAGTTAAAATTGCCGTGCACCTACGTGCATTCATGAATCTATTTGAAACTTTGCATTTAAAAAGTATAGTTTGTAATTTTAATACAACACTTAACGTGCGTCTTCATGCACCGTGTCAAAACTGTGTATTTGTGCATTGAAAATTGATAAATCATAAAAATGTGCTTAAAAATTCTTCGTTGGAGTACCTACACTTAATAATTTCACCTTTTGAAGTCCCGAAAAGGAAGTGTGGAGATTAATAGTTTGTGCTCCTGCAAGATTGACCGCCCTCGTTCTCAGCCACACTACCAATGATTAACGGTCATGTGTAGATGTGCAATCTAGTCTTGAAATTTTCAAAATGGCAGCCGTTGTCATGGGGATGAAAAAGTGCTCCGAATTGGATTAAATTTTACGGAAAGATTGTACAAGCAACTTATTTTAGGTCATTTTGTTTTCAAAATGGAAGCCGTTTCCATGGAAACGGAAAAAATGCGAGAAAATTAAAAGTATTCCGAATGGGATAAGATTTTACAGAAAGATTGCACAAGTTGTGTTGAACTTATTTTGAGCCATTTTTTTCCAAATCGCAGTCCTTGTCATGGAAAACGAAAAAAAAAAGGCGGGAAAATTTAAAGTGCTCGAAATTGCATGAAATTTAAAAAGAAGCTTTTTTAGGGAAAGTAGAACTTAATCATGGGTTAAAATTTTCCAAAATGGCAACAGTTACCATAGAAGTGGAAAATGGTGGGAAATCGAAAGCAGATCAAGTTGGATGGATTTTTACAAAAATGTTATAAAACAAGCATCGAACTTACTTTGAGGCTTAAAATGGCACAAATGACGGTTGTTACTAAGGCAAAGGAAAATATGTAGGAAAATTGAAAGCGTTTCAATCTTTTTGAACCAATACAGAAGGGTTTAGTAGGACATAAAGATATCTAATTTACACTTCGAACGCTGATATTGGAGTTCGTTTTGGGAGGCTTTTGTGTTTGCATCCTTTTTACTTGTTCATTGTTGAATTTCACCATGTTCCGTCTTTTTCTTCTTGCTGTAATATTCTACGACCAAATTTTCGGAGACCATTTATCCAATCTGAATAAGACTAAACAGGTTAGAAGATCCCATTCCCAAGCTCGGTGCTTTCAGGCATTTTTCAGACTTTAAAAAGGGCCGCCATTCCCATGAAACCGAAAATTGCTGGCAAAATTGCTGGTAAAATGCTCCAAATTGGATAGAATCTCACAGAAAAGTTGTATTGGAAGTTTATAGCATATGTTGGGTCTACAAAATTCAAAATATGGGCCGTTGCAATGGAAACGTCAACGAAAGGAGGGAAAATTTATAGTGTCCTAAATATGATAAAATTATACATATAATTATGCATATTCTATGAATCGAAGTTTTATGTTGAAAACTTCCCAGGCTCGGATATATGATCTACAAAAAAATGTATTTAAGAGTAGGAATTTGTGGCTCAGATTTTAATTTGATTGCAATTAAATACATGTACATTGTATGAGTGACGTGTGCTTTTAGAATGAACGAAATCACGTTCCTTTATTTTTTATTTCTCTATTAACATTTAAGGTGGTACTAGGGTTCAAAAATTTGTTTCCTGATATTTTCACGACTAACGCTTTGTTATTAGAGCATAAGAAAAACAAAATGAAATAAAAAATGAGGGTGACCTGCTATAAAAACATGAGATCTGTCAAGAGAAAATCAGCTATTTTAATATAAAATATTAGGGGAAATTTGCGCATTTAAATTTATTTTAGGTACATTCTATAGATTTTTTTTAATGTGGTAAAACGAATAATCCAAGGATAATGGCAACATCGGAAACAACAAAGAAAAGGAAACACAACATGATGAGTATGGTACAGAAAAGAACAATGACGACACACACACACAAACACACACAAAGATGATCAACACGGATCCAATAAAAAACCATGGGTCAGATCAGGTGCACTGCTAGAGTAAGCATCTGCTTCTTATAAGATACACGCCGTGTTGAACATGTCAAATCTGGTAGTAAAGTCAAATCCGGTACAGGAAACAACAATTTATCTTTTAAAGGCAAAGATATGTTGTCATCTGAGAAACATATATCCCCTATCCCATAGCGGTCCACAAGGTGTGATGTCGACCGTAAAAAAATCTGAAGGGATGACATCAAGTTTTGGGTAACATACCCTTCCCTTGTTTAAATAGCCTATTTGTGAGCAACCGGGCTCTATCAAAGAAGTCACTGTATCGACCACAGGCTTTTATTAGCTATTATACTTGCTTTCAATTTGCATGGAAAATATTTTCCCAGTCAGCAAGCATACGTTGGGCCAACGTTGGCAATTGGTAGTATGGTTGGCAATACGTTAGTGTTGGCAAGACAATATTGGGCCAACATTGGCTCAACATAGGCATTGATTTTTATTGTCATATTTAAATTAATATTTTCAACATTTTTTGGGAATGATGGAATTTTGATAGATCAGTTAAAGGTGCAAGCAGAGTATTTTGAATTTTAAACATATGCACTTTTCATACGTTTGGCCAACGTAGGCCCAATGTTAATTTTTTATACTGTCAATACCCCTTTCCATTTCATCCTGTCCAAAAAAGTTAATGAAATTTGTTTTGAAAAACAGAGTTGTTTAACTCGACTGGCTATTAAAAAGATTTTTCTACTGAAATTTCAAAGACAACATTGGCCAAATGTTACACCAACTTAGGCCGAAAAGGTTTGAATATATATTCTACTTCAGGTATATATACTATTATCTTAAGGGCATTAATATATCTCTTAAAGGATGTACTTTTTAGAAAACATTAATATGCCAGTATATAGATTTTTTTTCCATTTCTACCATCTAGATACATAGGTCCAACGTTGGGTCAATGCTGGGACATTTATAGAATTTTTTGAATACAATATTTTCATTTCTTTTCTAGCTGCAGATTATTCCAGAAATTCATTATTTGTGCATGCAATTTATTCATAAGTAATCAAATACAAATAACTTTAAAAAGTGAAAATCAAATACATATTTGATGATAATTGACCAAAACGAATTGGATATAGCATGTGTTCACTGATAATGTGAAGTTTTAATTGCCGTTAGGTCAAACATATGGCATTTACACAATTTTTATTTACAATAACTGTGTGAATTATACCTAATACTAGTAACATGTATTTCATTATGATTAGGACGAAACCCAAAAGTATTTGTTTAGCTCTTTCTAAAAGTAATCTTTATTTTTTTCGCCTTTTTGTGTTTTAGTAAATTTTAAAAAATAAAGTATATATATATATATATATATATATATATATATATTTACATGTAAGTTAATTTNATTGACAGGTGAACAGAAGAAGCCATAACAAAGGATATTGACACGCTTCAACAAAACAGTTCTTGTTCAGTTCTTTTTTAATTTTATAACTAAATAACAAAATACCAAAGTTATCGTAAATTTACTTTCTGTATATGGCAACTTATGTCCCTTCAATTACAGATCAAATGCAAAACATTTTGAAGACAATAAATGCCAAAAACAGTTCCCAATAAGTTAAATTTCAGGTTTTTTTCCTATCTGAAATGTGTCAAAAATATGACTAAAAGTAAAATTCGGTGGTGGCATTTTAAAAGTTTAAACTTTAATAACAAATCAACAGACTAATCAAGGAAATGGGCCTCATAAAAATAGAAATCCGAGTAATCGAGTACCGATTTTACTAATCGATACTCGGTACGTCCGAGCGATACTCGAGTACTCGAGTACTCGTTGACATCCCTAATATTTACAGAGGAAATTTAAAACTAACAATATTTCTTGAGGAAATGAAATTCAATGTTTTTTTTTACTTACATATTATACTTTCAGCATATTGAAAAAGAAGGGAAAGACTGAAGTAAACTGAGATTGAATCGAATCGACAAAGTACGGGATGCAACATGTTACCAACAGTTTGCCAACCTTTTGCTATTGTAAAAAAATACTCACAACGTTGGGCCAACATTATGCCAACATATTATCAACATTGGGCCAACGTTCTGTCAACGTAGTACACTAATCTTTACAACGTTGGCCCAACGTCGAGCCAACATGATGGGCCAACGTTGGCCCACTTTGCACTTATATGTTGGGCCAACGTATGATTACAACGTTTGGCAAACGTTTCGTGATACGTTGGGCCAACATTGGCCCAACATTTACATGCTGACTGGGTTGGGTCACCGATGTTATTTTGGAATAAAACATCGGTAAACCGATGCAAAAATGATGAACAGGGAATTCCAAAATAAAAAATCCAAAATCACGGCAATTCATACCTAACACGAATTGAGACAGCATGAAAAGACAAAACAAACACACAAAAATGAACAACAACGCCATAAAACTAGAGCACTAACAGTGTGAACCCCCAAAAATACTGGGATATCATCAGGTGTCATAAATGACGAAAAACTAATTTCATCCCTTATTATTTCTATATACATGCTTAATAGAACAGGCATTTGCTGAAATATCCGGAAAAGTTCAATATTCCGCATAGCTACCCAATTCGAATGGCACATTTGATCGGATTTATACAGTTATATATGATAAAACTTTGCCAGCATTCCTACAGGGATTGCATTTTTGTCAAGTTTTAAACTCCTTACTACCTTAATTTGTCTTCAATTTCTATTCTATTCTATTTATTTTCTTCTTCAGTGAGAAGTCTGGTGATTCTCATCGGTGACCTCCACTAGTACTCTAGGGCCCTTGACTATGCTAGGAAATTTACAACTGCTTCATGTTTAAATAATGTAACTTTAACTCTCTTCTAATATAATAAGAAACTATTATTTTGACACCTCTTCACTTATCACCCTGTGTAAAAACCAAGCTTTAAAAATAATACAAATGTAAAAAAAATAACTTTCATTATATTTTTTTTTATTTCGTCAATTCTCTTTAGTCAGAGTAATGAAAATCAGAGTTTAGATTAATTCTGGAAAGACTTTTTCCCCTGTGTACAATGTGTTGTGGGTCAGCGGGAAAATTCAAAACTGGAAGTGGCATGCAGTTACAATCTTCCAATTCAAAGCTTAGCTTTCCAATCGTCTTTGCAAGTTACAACAAACAATGTTTACTTTTATTGTAATGATCTGCAACTTCAAACCATAATAACGCATGGTATGTGAAGGAAATTTGAATAGAAGCCTTGATTTATATTTTATTTTGAAAAATGTGTAATTTAACAAAGAAAAACACTACTAAATAACAAATAACAAAATAACGAAGTAACTGTGAATTTGCTTTCTGCATATGCGCATTTCCACAACTTATGTCTCTTCAGTGCAGATCAGATCAAAACATTCGGAAATCCATAAGCCAAAAAATGTGTAAAAGCTGATAGAGAACAAATTACCAATAGGATCTAAATAGAAAAGCCAAAATCAGCCAAAGACAGAGCTATGCCAGAGGGAGATACTCCTTAGTTTTTTACAATTTTTTTCTGTATTAAGATATTGCAAATTTTCAAATAGAATCGGTTCCCGGGCCAGCACATAAGTTCTAGCTACTAGACTGGTGAATACCCTCGGGGACTAACAGTCCACCAGCAGAGGCATCGGCCAAGTGGTAAAAATATACATTTGACCTACAAGGTCGGTTTTCAACATCGAAAAATGACCACAGAGGGTCGATATTCAACGTTGAAAAATGAACAGTGGGTCAATTATCATTGCTGAAAGTTTGACGGCAATACAAGAAAAAAAAAAAAGAAGAACATCGGTATACATGGTAGGTTTTCTATATTAGCCAATACTTCAGTACTCTCATCCAACATGGTTGCCATTGTTGAACATTGAACTACATGTATATGGAAAGCATATTCAAAGATCTTTTCAATGCAAACAACTAGTTAAAACTAAACTTATTCACAATGTATCATATATGGTTCCCTTCAAACTAGGTGTCTTGCAGGTCTGCACCATTGTCCAAGATGAACACCATTGGCGAACAAAACTTAATGTTGGACCGCTTTAAAAAATAATCTCTTCTAAAACCATTAATGCAAATTTGATATTAACTTTACAACTATTTCAATTTATTGTCCTGCAGAAATGCAGATCCGCTCATTATTCAAAATGGCGGCCGGTGGGAAATTAATTCAACATTGGCTCCTTCAACATAAACGTTTCTTAATATAGTCTGAAAATGAGACTCTTTAACATTCAGAGGTTGTATTGACTGATTTTATCGGGCATGATCAAGGTGAACGATGCAGACTCTTTCGAGCCTCTGTTTTTTCTTGTGTCTCCTGCTGTTAGCAGAGTCGACACATAGGGATTACTATATCGATTTATGTAGTCGTCCTGGTCGTACTCTATAGTCTGTCGTCTGTCGTCCGTCATTTTTTGTTTTTGTTCTTGTTTTTGTTTGTTTTTGTTTGTTTTTGTTTTTTTTTCTTATCCGCAAACTCTTTCAAATCTGCTGGTCCGATACTAATACCACTTATTTAATTTTGTTTTTACAGATTTAAGAGGTTCGCCTAGCCAACATAGTTCATTTGTTTATTCAGTTGGTGAATCTGAATAAGTCCTTCAAAAATATAATTGATATAAACAAATTTGCAGGATATGTTTTTTTCCGCCCAAGGACTTTTGTAATCAAGTTTAGTTTTAATTTGATCAGTGGTTTCGGAGACCTTATTCTTTTACTGGAATCCAATGTAAACCATGTTCTCACTGGGGACCATCTTAAATGAAGAACGAATCTGCTGGATACCTTACTTGTAGGGACCAACTAAAGACCATCGTGACCAAGTTTGGTTCTAATTGGACTACTAGTTTCCGAGAAGATTTTTAAACGCGTTTTCTTTATGGTCAAATGTTAAATTATGTTATTGCTGGCAGCCATATTTGATGAGGTCTGGACCTCCCGGGTGCCTCTATTGAAAGGTAACATCAAAGTACCACTGTATTCTAATTGGTTGTTTCTGAGAAAAATCCTTGAATGTGATATCCATATGGACGGATTTCACCACTTCTTTCAAAAATAATTTGGGCAAGGGTTCCCTGATAATTTACGTAATAAATACTGCTCAAATTGAAACATTATAAGGCCCCTACAAAAAATATTTGGGCAGGGATTATTCTTATTTAATAGTGTTTAATATTGCAGAAAAAAACACATAAAATTAAGAAGAATACTGTTTGTTTCTCTAAAATTTCATTTTTCTTGTTTGGTTTTCATGACAACTAAAAGCTTCACCGTCCATCAAAGGGCATATCAAACTACCATCCAAAAAATATTTGGGCAGGAGTTCAACTTATAATCAACTTATAATCTAGGTAATACATGTTGCTGAAATTAAAAAAATTATGAGTCCCCTACTAAAAAAAATGGCGGGGTTCCCCTTATAATTTATTTTATACATATTGCTGAAATGGTAAATAAAGTAGGTAGACGTTTACATTAAGTGTATTAGCTCTCCTACTTTTTGTGTCGCCTGCTGTATGCAGAGTCGACACATGGGGATTATGTTATTTCCCTTTTTAAAATCATTATTTTCATTATATGTTATTTTCTTAATTAAAGACACCCCCGAAAAGTGTTTTGATATATATAATTAGAACCATGTAAGGTAAAGTTCATGTTTCAGTATTAAAAATAATATTTCTGTATGAACAATAAAACTTTAGCAACTATTTTTGTTATGAAATCATACCAACATATGTGATTTTAGGCTTCAGTATTAAAAATAATATTTCTGTATGAACAATAAAAGTTTAGCAACTATTTTTGTTATGAAATCATACCAACATGTGTGATTGTAGTCTCTTGTGATTTCATGTTTATGTCCGTATATTTAGTTCTTTCAGTTTCATTTTTAACAATTGACTCAGTCCTGTTGCCAACTGAATTTTACTGTTGTTACGATTATTTTTTTGATTTATCACATTGGCTAAAGGGGGAAGGTTTGGATCCAATAAAACTACTTTAACCCCGCCTCAGCAGGTTTGCGCCTGTCCTAAGTCAGGAAATTTATTAAGCCTTTGTGTGTCCTTGTCTATTTTCTAATTAGTTCACTTTATGTCTATGGGAGTCTAGGATGATGTTTATTTCGCTGAACTTGATTGCTCTTTATTTAGGGCCAACTCCGACCTGCCGTTTGGTGTGGGGTTTCCTCACCGTTCATTGAAGATCTTATGGTGGCTTTGAGTTGTTATTACTCCCCTTTGGGTCGTTGTCTCTTTGACACATTCCCCTTTTTTCTTCTTTTTTCCTATTGAATTAAATTTTTACATTTAACCATAGGATGTTTCCTGGTTGCGACCATCTATAGGCCATTATGAATATAAGTTTTGGTTCTAATTGTACCAGTAGTTTCATAGGGCCCATGTTGAAACTATAATGTTTCTCGGTGGCAGCCATCTTGGATGAGGTACGAAACTGCAGGATAGTTTTTGAAAGGGACCATCTAAGGACAATTGTGTCTAAACTTGGTTATAATTGGATTGATAGTTTCTGAGACGAAGATCTTTGAATAAGCAATGAAGGGATATGGAGTAAATGCACATGAGACAAAATCTCTATAAATACATGGTAAAAAGCAATGGAACAACGCTTTTATTGTTGTTCTTCATCTTGAAGTCACCACGAGGCCTACGTACGAGGCCAACAAAGAGCTTTGCCCATACCTCATAGCAAGTTCAAGACGGCCCCCAGCACCGGTCCGAGCGGAACGTCTTTCTCCATAGGGTAAAATGTTAAAGTTATATTCCCCGTTGGCGGCCATCTTGAATGAGGTACGGACCTGCCGGATACCGTTTTTGAAAAGGACCATCTAAGTACCTCTGTAACTAAGTTTGGTAAGAATTGGACCAGTATTTTCTGCGAAAAAGACATTTCAATGTCTTTTCCATAGGGTCCAATGTTAAAACTATGTTCCCCGTTTGCGGCAATCTTGGATGAGGTATTAACCTACCGGATACCTTCTTTGGAAGGGACCATCTACGGACCATTGTGTCGAAGTTTGGTTATTAATTGGACTGATAGTTTCTGAGAAGATCTTTGAATGTCTTTTTCATAAGGTCCAATGTATCTTTCAGGTGTCTGTATGTGTTTCCCGTCACTCAGTATATTTTTTATTTCAATGTACTAGTTTTTAGGTTAGCAAACAGTCTTAAGGGCTGTTACATTAGACATAAAAAGTTTAATTCTGTTTTTACGGAAACAAAATGTGAAACTTTATTGACTTATAATGAGAGATTTTTATGTTCTATCCACCTTGCAAGCAAATAACGTTCCTACCAAATCATTATAAAATATTAATAAAAAATCCAAGTTTAGATTGAAGGGTTCCTGCCGCTCATTGTATACTCGTTTTTAAAAGGTAGTCAAAGAAAAAAAGGGTAATATTTAAAAAATTCTTTTAAATTGTCTTTCTTTATATTAGCAAATAAAAAGAGCTCCAAACCTTTGTCTTCGTTATAATTGTTTTATCCTACAGTTTAGGATTTAACTGTGTTCTACATCATGTTAGTAGTATATAGGGACGAACAAAGTCGCATTGGTCGTGGTGGAGCGTGGTGGAGCCGGAAGTGACGTCACCGGAAGTGATGTAGACCGGAAGTCACGTGACCGAAGTCACGTGACCGGAAGCGGAAGTCACGTGACCCGATGTAGAAGTGTTTTGACTGCGCATGCGCAACCGGAAGTGGTCTTATTGGAGGCCCTAGTCAAGCCTATTGGCCGGAAATGACGTGTTGGAACAACACGTGACCCTGCAAGGGTGTGGTTTAACCTAAGCCCATGACGCATGCGCGACCGGAAGTGGGCGTAGACCCAGTTGTAAACCGGAAGTCGGGAATTTTCTAAGTTTGAGATCGTAGTCGGGTATTTTCCCTAGTCGGAACGACTCGTGCGTGTTCATTCGGATATTTTCGGAAGTTATCGTTGTTTGTTGATCTGTGGGTGTCTTCTATCACGTCCGAGTTCATCAAGGGACATAACTCTTGCGAGTTCCCGCGTTTTCGGTGTCTTCTATTACGTCCGCGTTCATCGTGGCCATTCAAATGGTTGTTAAGCACTTTGTTGGTTGCTAGGTGTCTTCTATCAGGTCCGCGTTCGTCAAAAGGACCTTACTTTTTTAAATGCCCATTTTTTTATTTGTGGGTGTCTTCTATCACGTCCGCGTTCATCTGATCTTGATTTTACCTAGACTTAGGCGACGTGTTTTATGATACTACTCACGACTGCTCACATGACTCACGAGCTTGTTCACACGACTCACGAGTCGCTCACGAGTACGTTTTAGACAGTGCTCGCGTGCTCATTTCACTATATTGCTGCTGCTGCTATTGCGCTAGGGTGGTGGGGCTTCTGCTGCTGCTGCTGCTTCAAGATAAGAAAAAAAATCATGTTGTGAATTTCGAGCCATTATTTTCTCGATCCATGAAGGGTCACTCTGCGTTTCACCAGGCTTGTGACTGGCTATCCAAAGGATAGGCCGCATTCCCCCTTCCTCCAAATCCCAACTGTCTTTGTTTTTTGCTTTACGTGGTTTCGTTGTCTTCGGTCGGTGGTGGGCCATATGAATCCAATACTTCATCAAAGAGATATCTCCTCTTATCTAAAGCATAATTCCAAGCTTCTCTTGTGTCATAGTCTTCTTCTTCTTTCAAGCGTTGAACCGTCTTCTTGATCTTTTTATGCACTGGGTCTTTCCGCATATTTGCATTCCAGAATATGCCCTGTAGATAAACGTCCCTCATTTTGTCTTTGTAGTCCTCGTACAGGTCTTCAAATGCAAGTTGGCATGCCTTGTCTTCTTCATGTTCATATTCAATGTATTCTTCAACCCTTTGTTGGTACTCGGACTGATTACACTTCCTGGCTTTGGTTACTACTATATCCCATGGTGATGCCCAACGTGTGTCTCTTCTGTTAGATTCTTCATCCGTAGCATACTCTGGTTCTTCAGTAGCATTGCTTTCCTCGGATATGTCAGACTCCGTTTCTATATCTTGCCGTCTGTCCATCTCTTGCTTTATATTATGAACCAATTGTTTGTGACGTCGAAGATTGAACTGTCGGTTTGAATGATAATTACAGCTATCGCAATGGTACATTCCAGAGGTCTTCACCCCTCGTGATTCGTTGAACGAATGAGAAAATTATAATAAGCGAAGCTTTAAGTGCAGTTTCATTTTGTAAAATGTCTGTCTTTAATACGTTCACAAGACTGACTCACGAGTGGTTTACTAGTATGGTTTTTGGCTGTGCTCGCGTGCTCATTTCACTATATTACTGCTGCTGCTGCTGCTTCTACATATTTGGATATGGCTGCTGCTGCTGCTGCTGCTGCTTCTACATATTTGGATATGGCTGCTGCTGCTACCAGCTTAGAAATGAAAACAAATACAATATACTAATTCTCTCTGCCATAATCAAACCCTAACCCTATCTATAATCTAACCCTAACCCAATCTATGATCTAACCCTAACACTATCTGTAATCTAACCCTAACTCTATCTGTAATCTAACCCTAACCCTATCTGTAATCTAACCCTTACCCTTATTACAATATAACCCTAACCCTAACCCTATCTATAATCTAACCCTAGCCCTATCTACAATCTAACCCTATCTGTAATCTAACCCTTTCTCTAATCTAACCCTTACCCTTATTACAATATAACACTAACCCTAACCCTAGCCCTATCTTTAAACTTACCCTAACCCTATCAAAAATCTAACAGTAGTAGTAATAAGCAGTGCTCTGTCTATAGCATAAGAGAAATACATGGTACCGCTGAGAACAAATAGGAATTTATCTAATGTTTGAGACAGAACACTACTTATTACTACTACTGTTATATTTTAGATAGGGTTAGGGTAAGTTTAAAGATAGGGCTAGGGTTAGGGTTAGGGTTATATTGTAATAAGGGTAAGGGTTAGATTAGAGAAAGGGTTAGATTACAGATAGGGTTAGATTGTACATGTTGTAGATAGGGCTAGGGTTAGATTATAAATAGGGTTAGGGTTAGGGTTATATTGTAATAAGGGTAAGGGTTAGATTACAGATAGGGTTAGGGTTAGATTACAGATAGGGTTTGGGTTAGATTATAGATAGTGTTAGGGTTAGATTGTAATAAGGATTAGGGTTAGATTACAGATAGGGTTAGGTTTAGATTACAGATAGAGTTAGGGTTAGATACAGATAGGGTTAGGGTTAGATCATAGATTGGGTTAGGGTTAGATTCTAGATAGGGTTAGGGTTTGATTATGGCAGAGAGAATTAGTATATTGTATTTGTTTTCATTTCTAAGCTGGCAGCAGCAGCAGCAGCAGCAGCAGCAGCCATATCCAAATATGTAGAAGCAGCAGCAGCAGCAGCAGCAGCAGCCATATCCAAATATGTAGAAGCAGCAGCAGCAGCAATATAGTGAAATGAGCACGCGAGCACAGCCAAAACCATACTAGTAAACCACTCGTGAGTCAGTCTTGTGAAGGTATTAAAGATAGACATTTAACAAAATGAAACTGTACTTAAAGCTTCGCTTATTATAATTTTCTCATTCGTTCAACGAATCACGAGGGGTGAAGACCTCTGGAATGTACCATTGCGATAGCTGTAATTATCATTCAAACCGACAGTTCAATCTTCGACGTCACAAACAATTGGTTCATAATATAAAGCAAGAGATGGACAGACGGCAAGATATAGAAACGGAGTCTGACATATCCGAGGAAAGCAATGCTACTGAAGAACCAGAGTATGCTACGGATGAAGAATCTTAAAGAAGAGACACACGTTGGGCATCACCATGGGATATAGTAGTAACCAAAGCCAGGAAGTGTAATCAGTCCGAGTACCAACAAAGGGTTGAAGAATACATTGAAGATGAACATGAAGAAGACAAGGCACGCCAACTTGCATTTGAAGACCTGTACGAGGACTACAAAGACAAAATGAGGGACGTTTATCTACAGGGCATATTCTGGAATGCAAATATGCGGAAAGACCCAGTGCATAGAAAGATAGAAAGATCAAGAAGACGGTTCAACGCTTGAAAGAAGAAGAAGACTATGACACAAGAGAAGCTTGGAATTATGCTTTAGATAAGAGGAGATATCTCTTTGACGAAGTATTGGATTCATATGGCCCACCACCGACCGAAGACAACGAAACCACGTGAAGCAAAAAAACACAAAGACGGTTGGGATTGGGAGGAAGGGGGAATGCGGCCTATCCTTTGGATAGCCAGTCACAAGCCTGGTGAAACGCAGAGTGACCCTTCATGGATCGAGAAAATAATGGCTCGAAATTCACAACATGATTTTTTTTTCTTATCTTGAAGCAGCAGCAGCAGCAGAAGCCCCACCACCCCAGCGCAGCAGCAGCAGCAGCAGCAGCAATATAGTGAAATGAGCACGCGAGCACTGTCTAAAACGTACTCGTGAGCGACTCGTGAGTCGTGTGAACAAACTCGTGAGTCATGTGAGCAGTCGTGAGTAGTATCATAAAACACGTCTCCTAAGTCTCGGTAAAATCAAGATCAGATGAACGCGGACGTGATAGAAGACACCCACAAATAAAAAAAACATGGGTATTTCCAAAAGTTAGGTCCTTTTGACGAACGCGGACCTGATAGAAGACACCTAGCAACCAAAAAGTGCTTAACAACCATTTGAAAGGCCACGATGAACGCGGACGTGATAGAAGACACCCGAAAACGCGGGAACTTGGAAGAGTTATGTCCCTTGATGAACGCGGACGTGATAGAAGACACCCACAGATCAACAAACAACGATAACTTCCGAAAACATCCGAATGACCACGCACGAGTCGTTCCGACTAGGGAAAATACCCGACTTCAGGTCTGTACCTGGGGCTACGCCCACTTCCGGTCGCGCATGCGTCATGGGCTTAGGTAAAACCACACCCTTGCAGGGTCACGTGTTGTTCCAACACGCCATTTCCGGTCAATAGGCCCGACTAGGGCTTCCAATAAGACCACTTCCGGTTGCGCATGCGCAGTCAAAACACTTCTACATTCGGTCACGTGACTTCCGCTTCTGGTCACGTGACTTCCGGTCTACGTCACTTCCGGTGACGTCACTTCCGGCTCCAGAAGGCTCCACCACGTCCCTATATACTACTCATGTTTTTTACTTTTTTATAGGCATATTGAAGAAATAAAATTTGTGTTTATATTATTAAAAACAAATTATGTTTCATTCGTTATTTTACGATTTAACTGTGTTCTACATTTTATTCACATTCTTTGTTTTTTTTTAACCATTTCATTTTTTCTAAAAAGGCATGTTGTAGAAATAAAATTTGTGTTTATTTTATTTAAAAAATCAAAAGTTGCAGGTTATTTCGGTTCTGCAAATGGTCGTCTCGTAATCTTCGTGGTCATTGTGTTCATGATAGCAATTACATTGAAATAATTTATCAATATAAACAGTATGGGCCGGGACAATTTACACAAATGTCAACTAAAGTTAGTTGGAATTTATTTTGTATATCAAATCTTTTCACTTATTCAACCAAATTAATTTACATTTAAAATCTTATCAACAATTAACATCAATTTACTTTTGTGAAACTAAGTCTTGGTATTTTTTTTGTTTTTGTTTTTGTTTTTGTTTTTTGTTTTGTTTTTTTTTTTTTCAGAAAGTAAAATCAGAGAAAAAATTGCCATCAATTCTTTTTATTTGGAAACTTGCAATATTAAAATTTTAGAAAATTCGGCTTAAAGCTAAGGAGTACCTCCCTCTTGCACAGCTCTGTCTTTAGCTGGTTTTGGCTTTTTATTAAGATCTTTCTGGTTATTTGTTATTTGTCAGATCTTTGTAAATTTTTGGTCTTTGGTCTTCCAAACGTTTTGATTTGATATGCACTGAGAAGACATAAGTTGTCGAAATGGCCATATGCAGGAACTAAATTTATAGCCAACTTGGGTATTTTGTTATTCAGAAAACTTAAATGAATCTGAGAAAAAATCAAATCTGACAAACATGCCATATTGATAAATGTGAGTTATAATTCGAGAAAAACAAGTTGAAAGAATAAATTTTAAAAGGACATGACTTAATTTACTTGAAACTATCATTTATCTTAATTTACGATAATGTAGATTAAAATGCATGTACATGTAAATATGTACATGTAAATGTTTACATGTTACAATGAATTTGTAAAATCAGTGATTTTATAAAATCCCTGAAATGATTAGCGATTTTGTAAAACCACTGACCATAATAATGATTTTGTTTAAAAATCAGTAAATTGTCAGGGATTCCATGAAATCCGTGAGTATCTTTTTTGAGCTTTTACAGAAGCACTATACACTATGACTTTTATATCATTTTGTATTATTTATTAGAAATCATTCCGGTGCATTGAGAAAAATAAAGTACATATACATGTTTATCACTAACACAAAATTATATATTACAAATTACCAGTAAAGCTTTTTTAAGGGAACTAAGAATAGATTATTTTTTTCATTTGGTAGACTACAACCAAAATAAGTCATTATTTCACACAATTTATATAAAAATGCAATGTGAAAATCTGAGAATAATATTTTATCGAGAAATGAAAAGTATGTTTTCACAAACGTAAATGTAGGGGCAGCCGTTTGATTCTGAGATGTGCCTTGCATTTTGTTATTTTTATACATTGAAGGTGCTTTGTTAATCACAAAATGAAGGTCTTAAATTAGTATTCACAATCCGTTTTTAAATTTCACTATAAAAAAGTTCGCCTGGAACATGTAGAAATGATAGACATATATGCAAAATTGTACGGCAATTCAGTAAAAATTAAGCCATGATCTCCTAATCCTTTTTTTTCGGTGCTGACCAAAAAAAAACGATTCTATTTTGAATTTGCCATATCTAAATTTTACAAATTTTTGTTTAAAACTAAGGAGTACAGTAGGGTGCAGACATAACCTCTCGCCAAGTTAACTTGAACCAGTCAAGAAAGCTCTTCTAAGTTAACTTAGGACCGTTTTCAAGTTAACTTAGACCAGTCATAGAGCAGTCATAAAAGCTACTCAAAGTTAACTTTAGAACTGTTCTAGAGCCCTGACTTCTCTGACCTGTTCTGGTCATAGAATCCTGACTGCTTTGACCTGTTTTGTTCGTAGAGCCCTGACTGCTCTGACCTGTTCTGGTCATAGAGCCCTGACCGCTCTAACCAGTCATAGAATCCTGACTGCTCTGACCTGTCATAAAGCCCTGACTGCTTAAATGTTAAAGCAATGTAAACGTTCAACATTCCCAAATTAGCGCTCATCGTGTGCACTCGTCGTGTAAAGCATCTGAGTGTATCGTGTAACGTTCTCCGTTCATTGCGTGGATCGTGTAACGTGCATTTACTACTTTCTTTCAAAAGACCGATATATTTGCTCGTTTTCTCTGCCTAGAAAAATTATTTATTTTCATGAAAATTTCGAACAAATAAATTATTTATTTCCACGACAAGTAGGATTAAAATATTCATTTGTTTTCTCTTGGACCTAGGACTAATATTAGCCCCAGCGCTGGGACCAAGATTAAAATATTTATTTACAAAATCGCCAAATTCCCACCCCTGAAAATCGTCCCCCTACTTCTGTTTTTGAAAGATAATATAGATATTTACAACTGCAACTTTACAACTTTAAAAAATATTATCATATTAACATATAGAATATCACATGTTTTGGGCTTCATTATTCATGAAGAAAATCTGCCTTTTCTTATATATAGGTTAAATTACAGAAAGTTGAAGTATTGCGACCATCGAAATAATATCGAATGAAGAAAATCTGCCTTTTCTTATATATCCCATGTTAAATTACAGCAAGTTGAAGTATTACGAGCATTGATATAATATCGAATGAAGAAAATCTGCTTTTTCTTATATATTCTAGGTCAAATAACAGAAAGTTCAAGTATTGCGGGCATCGATATAATATCGTATGAAGAAAATCTGCCTTTTCTTATATATTTCAGGTTAAAAAGCAGCAAGTTGAAGTATTGCGGGCATCGATATAATATTGAATGAAGAAAATTTGCTTTTTCTTATATATTTTAGTTTAAATTACAGAAAGTTGAAGTATTGCGGCCATCGATATAATATCTAATGAAGAAAATCTGCCTTTTCTTATATACAAATGTATTTCATGTTAAATCACAGCAAGTTTAAGTATTGCGGGCATCGATATAATATCGAATAAAGAAAATCTGCTTTTTCTTATATATTTTAGGCAATTAGAAGTATTGGACCATCGATATAATATCGAATGAAGAAAATCTGCTTTTCCTTATATATTTTAGGTTAAATTACAGAAAGTTGAACTATTGCGGGCATCGATATAATATCGAATGAAGAAAATCTCCTTTTTCTGATATATTTAAGGTTAAATTACAACAAGTTGTAGTATTGTGGGTGCATCATTTTAACGTGAAAATGAAATATGCACCTCTTCTAATATTTGATGTTTGTGGCTGTTTGCAGGATATTTTATTTACTACAGGGTGACTGATTTTTATTCAGTTTTGTTTATTTATTTATCTAATTGTTTATTTTACAAAATGACGGAAATTTACAGTATTACAATTTTCGAGTACATAAAAGTGACTGTTTTCTGATAGTTCTGATATGGTTACGACAAAATTGAAGAAAATTGGCGCGTGACTCAACGTGTGAAAAATGTGTGCGTTCGTTGTGTGAATCGTGTGCGCGTGGTAGGGAATATGGGACTTATCGATCGCTGTTTTAGATTTTGAGTATTTACAGTTCTTGTATTGTTTTAGAGCTATACCACTAATCAGAGAAGTCAGGATTCTATGTCAGGTTAGAGCGGTCAGGGCTCTATGACTGGTCAGAGCAGTCAGGATTCTATGACAGGTTAGAGCGGTCAGGGCTCTATGACTGCATGGTCAGAGCAGTCAGGGCTCTATGACTGGTCAGAGCAGTCAGGATTTTATGACTGCTCCAAGTTAACTTCAAGTTAAGTTAGGACTGTTCTCATGGCTGCTCCCCAAGTTAACTTGGACGAGAGGTTATGTCTGCACCCTACTGTATCTACCTCATGCATAGCTCTGTCCTTAGCTGAACTTTTGCTTTCCTATTTAGATTCTATTAGTTATTAGTTCACTATCAGTTTTTATACGTATTTCGGTTTATGGACTTCCAAATAATTTGATATGATCTGCACTTAAGAGACAAAAGTTGTTGAATTTTTTTTTTCAAACCACCAACAAACTTGTTTTACCCAAGTGGGCAAAAAGGATGAACTTTTACAACCTGATATATGTAAGGAACATTTGCATAGCTTTAATATCTGTGACACATATGCACCTGAGCTACAAATTAACAATAAAGCTTTTATGCAGTTTTTAATAATTTGATTATTATTTTTCAAGTTTACACTTCTTAAAGGGTTTTACGACCACTGAACACTCTTATGAGCGAAAACTTTTTGACTTTATTAATATTGTGTCCTAACTCATATCATGAATTTCTTAGAGTTGGCATGTGCTGTTTTAGAACAAAATGCGGGGGGATTTTAAAAATATAGGAAGAGGGCGGTTAATTAAAGAATCGGGTTTCCTACAAATGCTTCAAAACAATGTAGGTATCGGAAAAGCAAAAATGAAAATTTGAGTATCTTTGGTATGGACTTTGACTATTTCTATTAATATTCTTGTTTTTCTGCAGTTTTTATTTCACTTTCATGTTCGGTCAAAATCTTGAATACCCCAAGGCCTGTAATAACATGATTTAAACGAACATGCTGCGCATTCGTTTTTGCAATTCATCGCGCATAACATGCTTGCACAATCTGTAATCCTTAATTGAATCATTTTTTTCTACTCAACAAGTTTTCGGAAAGCATTTTTAGTATCTTATGTAATAAAAATTTACTTGGTCGATCAGGCCATTTAATTTAAGTTATGTTTGTGATAGTGGTCATCTTTCTATGTGTCCACGCGTTATTATATGTTTATTTGATCTATTATTTGAAACCCATTGGATAGGTTTGAAATGATATGTAAAAGATAATAATTTCTGAGTACTTATTACGTAATTCTTTGTTTACAGCATTAAATGGTTGCAACAAAAAGCAAAAGGCACCTATATATCTTAAAAACATATAATGCTTTGGATACAAATACAGCTGCCCAAATCATATAATATTTCTGTATCATGAGTAACTTGAACACCGATAGTATGGAACTGTGTATTTCAATGAATTAATCCAAAAATGTACTTTAAGTATTACTTACAGATTAATGTTTAATATTCCTTAAAATCTTAGAAAATCTAAAGGTTCCATTCACGTCGGTTTCAAGTATAAGTAATTAAGATATAATATTTAACTTTAAATAAAACGCCATGTTGTTTTTAGCATACCTAACATACACATCCTGTTAAAGTATCTTAACATTGTCGATAAGTCTGTCAAAATCAGTCTTTTTTTAAAACTGAATATTTGAACATATTCAGAGGTCAGAGGAATGTCTTCAGGAGTTGAAAAAACAGGAATAATTTTCGAGAGAATTTTCTCAAACGAAAGGAAGGGATCTTGGTGGAAACTGTATACTGAGGGTACATAATTTTATTTGTCATTTCGTAATTGGTCTGGAGCTGGCATGTCAGTTAATTGCTAGTAGTCTTTTGAGATTTCATATTTATGTCCGTATGTTTAGTTCTTTCAGTTTAATTTTTCACAATTGACTCAGTCCTGTTGCTAACTGAATTTTACTGTTGTTACTATTGTTGTTTTATCACATTGGCTAGGGGGAAGGTTTGGGCCCAATAAAACTAGTTTAACCCCGCCACAGCGGGTTTGCGCCTGTCCTAAGTCAGGAAATTTATTAAGCCTTTGTGTGTCTTGTTTGTTTTCTAATTAGTTCACTTTATGTCTATCGGAGTCTAGGAAGATGCTTATTTCGCTGAACTTGATTACTCTTTGATTTAGGGGCCAACTCCGACCTACCGTTGGGTGTGGGGTTTCCTCACCGTTCATTGAAGATCTTATGTTGGCTTAGAGTTGCTATTGCTCTCCTTAAGGTCGTTGTCGCTTTGACACATTCCCGGTTTCCCTTCTTTTTCTTATTTTAACAATAACATGACTTTTTAAGGTTTGTTGTCAATGATATCGGTTCCACACAGAATCTTGCGCTTTTTTATTCAAATAAATAGTTTTCGGATAGAATATACAATGTTTTTGTCGAGATTTCATCTCATTTGCATTTACCCTATATCCCTTTAGTATTAATTATAAAAATGAAATATACATTTATACTTATGGCGTCGTAGGATTTTGAATCTTTTCGTTTCCTCCCAGGAATTCATGAGAAAAGTTTCCATTTGTTCAAATTAGTCAGGTTGGGGGAAACCCCAATTGGGCTATTATATCCCAATTAGGCTATTATATCCAAATTGGGATATTTCAGCAGTTACTTCTTCATAACATTTTTGGGGTTTAATGCTGCATTATAATACATAGAAATAATGAATATAAATGGTTAGAGCTTTTAGGGATATACTTCTGTTGTCAAAAGGATGCTGCAAATTTTCTGCAGATCGATTAATGATAAAAAGAATTAGTCACTTTGATTTAGCGATAACTTAAGTTTCAATGAGTTAATACCCGTTCTATGCTGCTTTTCTCGAAAAAGTATCCATCTAGAGTCAAATTAAGCAAACTGTCATAGTATAAGAAAGAGAGTTTTTTTTTTATTAGTAAACAAATGAAGTATGGAGAAAGAGTCATATAAATATGATTTTTGATTTCCTCTAGAGTTTCCTCTCTTTGTCCATGTCTTAGAAAATACTAGTGATGTGCAAAATGTAGGTTATAGCAATGGTGTATATTTACATATTTCACAAAATTAACTTCAAATTTATTCTTAAAATATTTCACATACTTCTCGTTTCTCATGCCTTGATAATCTAACTATTTATAATTGCGATAATCTGGAATTATGACAGAATCAAATGCATACGTTAACATTCTTAAAATGTCTGTGCTAGTGAAATGCAGCATTATTAAAAAGATGTCGCTATGTCATTTGATGACTAAAATTACGAGTTTCTCATATATTATGTTTCATTAGGCGGCATTGAAAAGAGAAAAAATGATTCATAAAAAAACTATTCAAATACCTTAATTGGGATATAACCGTATATCCCAATTGGGATATAATAGCCTAATTGGGATATAATAGCTCAATTGGGGTTTCCCCCAACCTGTTAGTATGTGTCAGCATAAATGTATTCTAATACACGTAATATGACTGAGATATCAGTCTCCTTCCAAGTACTTCTAGATATTTTACGAAAGGATATGGAGTAAATGAACATGAGACCATAACACATATGTTAACTCCAACTGCAATAATTTTAATGAGCTGTATGGCCATTTCGGAAATCAATTCCTCATCAGCAGCACTAGAACCCAAACAAAGGAAATCCATAATTTCAAAAAATATCTATAATGCATAAAACCAAACGAAATCCGAATAATCAGTAATATCAAATATAGCTAAGGACAAAACTACGATGGAGGGAGTTAATCCTTCGGTTTTAGAATTTACATAAACTTAGATAATAGTAATTGAACAAAGTGTACACACGAGATATTATCTCATGTACAAGTACACCATATCTAAGAAAAATAAAGAGCATACATCTCTACCATAGATAACCGATTTAAGATAGTATGACCACAAAGCGTATTATTTTTTTTTTTCAAATATGATAATCTATAATTGTTTTCATGGGAAGGGACAAAAGACTTAAACAAAAAAATCAAGTACTTAATATGCGATACCATGAATGATATATCACAATACAGGATGGCAAACCAATCCTTTCAGATACATATTTCCTGATTAACTTGAATTGCACAAACAGTTGACTAGTAGTTCTAGTTCTAGACATTATCAATGGGGTTTTAACAAAATTACCACACAAAATTGTCCAGAGCAAAATTCGAACAGGGAAAAAGACAAAGCAGGTTGAGATTCACCGGAAAATTGTAGACCTCAATAGTACTGACTTGATATAGGATTTTAAAAAGAAATGGTGGGTTGAACTCCTTTTATAGCGTGCCAAACTTCACATTCCATCGCGGTAGTGTCAGATAGCAACTCAGCAGCAATTGATATTGACAGGTCGTAAGACAATGAAATGTTCATCAAGTACTTAGTATAATGAGTTTGTGAATGATCTGTCTTATAAAACCAATCTAATACTTCTCCTAAACTAGAAGTATCGCTCTCTAATTGAAGGAACGTAAAACTTTCATAATTTGTTTAATGCTGTACGGCCTGACTTTACGCTTAAATAGATACATATCTTCTTTTCTTTTTCACTGCCATTGCAAATTAAATTAACACACATTTTTTTACTTGACTCATTGAGCAGGATATTTTGTTTGAAAACTATTATTATACAATTTCATCAATCCCATTATTATATCACGGCAAAAAACTCCAGGACTGTCACTTTTTT